>JAXCGZ010008514.1:0-32561 GCA_037179515.1 Halocaridina rubra
GGAGGAAAAAAAAACATAAATGCCTGGCAAACCTACAAAAGAGCAAGAAATGACTACCTAAGTAAAAGGAGAGAGGCAGAGAGAGACTTTGAGAGGGACATCACCAGGAAGGCTAAAGAAAATCCCAAGCTTTTCCACAGCTTTATCAGAGAAAAACTGAAGGTAAAAGAACAGGTTTTAAGGCTAAAGAGAGCGGATGGAAGCATCACTGAGACGGATGAAGAGATCTGCAAAGAATTGAACAAGGAGTTTCAGTCAGTATTTACAGTAGAAAATACCCCACCCCCTCAGATTGCAGTGATAGAAGCTCAAGGGCCGGTATTAGAGAACATCAACCTTACAGCCACAGAGGTATGCAAAGCGCTGATGGATTTAGATGTTCATAAAGCTACAGGTCCTGATGACATATCCCCTCATGTGCTTAAAAAATGCGCAAACACAATATCAGTGGCACTAAGTATCATATTTAAGGAGTCACTGGAGTCGGGGGAGATTCCAAGATGCTGGAAACAAGCAAATGTGATACCTATCTTCAAAAAGGGAAGGAGGGATACGACTCTGAACTATAGACCAGTTTCCTTGACCAGCATAGTTTGCAAACTTATGGAGAAACTACTAAGGAAACATATCTCTCTTCACTTGGAATCCTTCAACTTTTTGTCAGTGAGGCAACATGGCTTCAGAGAAGGTAGATCAACAGTAACAAACTTATTAGAATTTTATGATGAGGTAAGCCAAATCTTACAGGAAAGAGAGGGCTGGGCAGATTGCATATTCCTAGACTTCCAGAAAGCGTTTGACACTGTTCCACATGGGAGACTTATTAGGAAGCTGCACTCAATGGCTAGAATAGGTGGAAATGTTTTGGAATGGATAAAAACTTACTTAGAAGGAAGGGAACAGAGGGTTAGAGTAAGACACTCAGTGTCTGAATGGAGAAGAGTTAGTAGTGGAGTTCCACAGGGTTCAGTTTTAGGGCCACTTTTGTTCCTTGTATATGTAAATGACCTACCAGAGTCTGTAAATTCATTCATGAATATGTTTGCAGATGATGCAAAGATTGTGAAGAAAGTAAAAAACGAGAACAATGGTAGAGAACTTCAGGAGGATCTAAATAATTTGCATGAGTGGTCAGAAAAGTGGCTAATGAAATTCAATACCTCAAAATGTAAGGTAATGAGAATGGGTACAAGTGCAAGAAGGCCCAAGCTTGACTACTCGGTGGCTGGAGTACAACTTCAAGAGACAGAAAATGAGAGAGATCTAGGAGTAAACATACTGGCAGATTTGTCTCCAGAAATACATATAAATGGCATAGTAAGGGCAGCATATGCTTTCTTATCAAATGTAAGGGTAGCCTTCAGGCACATGGACAAGGAAATGTTCAGAAATATTTATGTAACCTATGTGAGGCCAAAACTCGAATATGCAGCCCCCTTTTGGAATCCGCACTTGAAAAAGCACATAGCTAAGCTTGAAAAAGTTCAAAGACATGCCACGAAACTGGTGCCAGAAATACGCAATCTCAGTTGTGATAAGAGGCTGAGGGAATTAGACTTACCATCACTCGAAGCTAGAAGAGTGAGGGGGGATATGGTGACAGTCTTTAAATTCCTTCATGGTTATGATAGAGTGGATAGGGATCGATATTTTGATATGGCTGGCTCTAGAACTAGAGGTCATAGTTTGAAGCTTCGTAAGAAAACTTCTTTGCAGGATGTAAGGAAATACTTTTTCAGTGTAAGAGTAGTTGATAATTGGAATTGGCTAAGCGAGGAGGTAGTTAATGCTATCTCAATCCATAGTTTTAAGGACAGGTATGATAAGTATCACTAAGTATAAAATGGAACCGATCAGGAGACGGGAAGATACGAGCTTTGGGCTCTTTCCCGTAAACACAATTAGGTAATCACAATTAGGTAATCACACACACACACTTGGAATCCTTCAGCTTTTTGTCAGTGAGACAACATGGCTTCAGAGAATGTAGATCAACAGTAACAAACTTATTTTAAATCTATGATGAGGTAAACCGAATCTTACAGGAAAGAGAGGGCTGGGCAGACTGCATATTCCTAGACTTCCAGAAAGCGTTTGACACTGTCCCACACAAGAGAATTATTAAGAAGCTTCAGACAATGGCTAGAATAGGTGGAATGTCTTGAAATGGATAAAAACCATAATTAGAAGGAATGGAACAGAGGGTTAGAGTAAGACATTCAGTGTTTGAATGGAGAAGAGTTAGTAGTGGAGTTCCACAGGGTTCAGTTTTAGGGCCACTTTTGTTCCTTGTATATGTAAATGACCTACCAGAGTTTGTAAACTCATTCATGAATATGTTTGCAGATGATGCAAAGATTGTGAATACAGTAAGAAACGAGAACAATGGTAGAGAACTTCAGGACAAACAAACAAACAAACAAAACATTTATTTCCATTTTGTACAATGGTTATTCAACATTAATAGTAACTTATAAGTAGACATGCAAGATCTAAATAGTCTGTATGAGTGGTCAGAAAAGTGGATAATAAAATTCGTTACTTCAAAATGTAAGGTAATGAGAATGGGTACAAGTGCAAGAAGACCCAAGCATGACTACTCGGTAGCAGGAGTACAATTTTAATAGACAGAGAATGAGAGAGATCTAGGAGTAATCATACACACCGATTTGTCTCCAGAAATGCATATAAATTGCATAGTAAGGGCAGCATAGTGTAGTCACAGTGGCTCAAGCGGTAGCGTCCGCAACTCTGATGCGGCAGGTCGAGGGTTCGCACCCCGTCACGGTCTGAGGTTAGCAAGGACATGCACTCAGGGTAAGGATTACATCTGCCAAAACAAGTCCTTCGCAAGAAGGCAACCGTCTTAGCCCTTGGTAGAAAATGGAGTCCATGACGTAAAAATAAAAAGTAAGGGCAGCATATGCTTTCTTAGCAAATGTAAAGGTAGCCTTCAGGCATATGGACAAGGAAATGGTCAGAAATATTTATGTTACCTATGTGAGGCCAAAACTTGAATATGCAGCCCCCTTTTGGAATCCGCATTTGAAAAAGTACCTAGCTAAGCTTGAAAAAATTCAAAGACATGCCACGAAACTGGTGCCAGAAATACGAAATCTCAGTTGTGATGAGAGGCTGAGTGAATTAGACTTACCATCTGTCGAAGCTAGAATATTGAGGTGGATATGGTGACAGTCTTTAAATTCCTTCTTGGTTATGATAGAGTGGATAGGGATCGATATTTTGATATGGATGGCACTAGAACTAGAGGTCATAGTTTGAAGCTTCGTAACAAAAGTTGTTTGCTGGAAGTAAGGAAGTACTTTTTTAGTGTAAGAGTAGTTGATAATTGGAATTCGATAAGCGAAGAAGTAGTTAATGCTAACTCAATCCATAGTTTTAATGACAAGTATGATAAGTATCACTAAGTTCAAACTGGAACAGATCATGAGACAGGAAGTTATGAGCTTGTGGCTCTTTCCCGTAAGCACAATTAGGTATTTTTACACACACACACACACACACACACACACACACACACACACACTCACCGCGCGTTCAGTGACACACGGAATTGCTCCTCTTCAATTTTTAACTGTTTCGAGTGACTAAAGTGCTTAGTGGAAAACTTTACCATAATTTCCATAAATCTGAAATCCTGCAGAGTATTTTTAGTACAAAAACTAATATTTGTTGTAAGACGAGACTGTTCATATTAAAGGAAAAAAATTGAGAACTTTTTCGTGAGGAAGAGAGAGAAGCTGCCGTCCAGTTTCTGCCTTGAGGGAAATCTAGAAGAGTTGCCAGACGTGGAGCCATCACACCACATTACCTAATTTTTTGTGTAAACTGGGGAAAGCTCTTAAGCCGTTTTACCTGATCCTGTGGTTCTATATATTGTTAAAATCAGTATCCTTCCCATTTATATTAACTAGTTAGTTAGTTTGATACACGAAAAAATTGAATAATAAAAGAAAAAAAAAAAACCAAATACCCACCTGTCAACAGTACCGAGTTAAGTTGCCAAGTAGTACAGCAGTCCTATTTTCTTCATTTTTTTTGCTTTTCTTTTAGCTTTCTCTTTTGCTATTTTGTTATTTTGTATATATATTGAGTTAAATGCAAAGTCTAAATCCCGTGATAACATATCTTGGTTAGCAAGTCAGTTTATCAGTTAGGAAGAATATATAACAGAAACAGGTGGGTGCCACCTCGAACACAAATTCGAATTTTCCTTCAGGTTTGACTTTTGTTTTTCTTTTTCTTTTTATACTTAAATTACCATGGTCAAGTTTTTAAGTTAAGATGTGTGTTACCAGAAAGGAGACAAACTGAGTCACTAAATAGCACTTATATGGAGATATAAAAATTCTGTGTGAAGGTAAATTTGAAGTTTTTCTCTTTTTTTTTTTTTTTTTTTTCCTCTTTCTCGTCTTCTTTCTATATTCTGTGAGAGGGAGAACATAAAAATGAAGCCATCTCTGTCCCAAGCCTCTCCCACCCATGGGTCGGGAGAAGGGGTAGTCATCAGAGGACTTAAACAGAGAATCAAGAAGTTAGAGGAAATGGTTACAAGCCTTGATGATAAAATTCGGAATATGGATGGAGAAATGAAAGAGAATGAAACACTCAGAGAACAAATAAGATCTTTGGAGGAAGCAAATAAAGCACAAGGGCAGGAGAGAAAGGAACTAGAAAAAAGAATAAAGAAGCTGGAAGGGGAAAAGAGTCAACTAGAATCTAGAATTTCTAAACAAGAAGATAAAAACAAACAGCTAAATGACAACCTAAAGGAATTAGATGTTAGTTCACTGCTCTCTTCTGAGAGAGACGAGATTGCTGCTTGGAATGTTCAGATTAAGGAAAACATTGAACAGTTCAGAAAAGAGTTCCAGGAGCTGAATATGGAAAATGATGCCATGAAAATGTCCTTTGCTGATGCACTAAAGGGGAATGTGGCAGTAAAAGAGGCTGTAAAGGTGGTGGCACTGGAAAACATACAAACAGTTGACTATAAAGAGACAGTAATCGAAAAAATGAAAGACGTTGTGATGGAAAGGGCAAACCCACTCATCAGACAGGCACTTGATAAGGAGAAGACAGTGGTAATCTCAGGCATAAGTGAATCCCAGGAGCCAACATGGCAGGGGAGACTTGAAGAAAATAAAGCTAATGTTGTAGACCTGATAAGAAAGCTTGGAGTAGTATGTGGTCCTGAGGATATTGTAAACATACACCAACTAGGTAAATATTCGAGGGAAGGAAAGCCGAGACCAACAAAAGTAACCTTTGAGAGAGGGGAGACATGTAGGGAAATATTGTTGAGAAAAAAAAGTCTAAAAGACCTTCAAGAATGCAAAGAAGTGTTCATTAGACGATACAGAACACAGGAAGAGATGGGAAAGATCAAAAACTTGTTGCAAGAGGCAAGAAGGTTAAATGATGAAAGAAATGAAGAAGAGAAGAAAAATTTTCGTTACAGAATACTTCCAGACAAAGGGGAGATAAAGAAGATAATGACAGAAGATCAGGGGATGGGGCCTCATTGAGATTGTTATACACAAATGCTGATGGATTAGCTGGTAAGGCAGTAGAATTAAAAGATAGGATTCACAACAGTAAGGCAGATATAGTAGCAATTACAGAGACTAAGTTGAGTGAGGACATAAACAGTGTCACAGTTTTTCCTAAGGGCTTCAGAATACTAAGGGTCGAAAGATCTGAGAGGACTGGTGGAGGGATAGCACTGCTCATAAGTGAGAGGATTCAAGTTGAAGAAATAAACTTGGCTATAGAAAGTGAGTTCAAGGAATTTCTTGTTGCTCGCATAAATACTGGGTCAGAGAGCATTATAATAACTGTTGTATACAACCCACCAAGGAACCAAAATAGGCTTGAAATTTATGAGGAAAGTCATATAGGTACGATTGAAGTCATAAACTCAGTTGTTAACATGGCGCGGGAGAAAAAATGTAGGATTTTGATTATGGGAGACTTTAATCATAAAGAGATAGATTGGATAAATCTTGACCCACACAGTGGTGAGGACTCATTTGGGGCAAGATTCCTAGATTGCGTACAAGGGAATTTCCTACACCAACATGTAATGGAACCAACAAGAGCCAGGGGTGGGGATGAGCCATCACTACTTGATCTGGTGTTCACAGATAATGTGTTGGATATTGAAAATATTGAGTATGAACCACCAATTGGAAAGAGTGACCACTGTGTGTTGTTGATGGAGTATATCATTGAAGACATTCTTCCTGAGAGTAGAGGCACTGAGGACATGAGGAGGAACTATCCGAAAGGAGATTACATCAAAATGAATGAGCTTTTTGCAGTTATTGACTGGAGAACCTTATTTTACAACAAATCTGTACAAGAAATGTATGACATCTTTTGTGAGAAATATGGGAAGATAGTAGATTGCTGCATACCTGTCACCAAAGTAGGTGTAATTCATGCCAGAGAGAAATGGTTCGATAATGGGTGTAAAAGAGCTAAGGAGTGGAGAGACAAATGCTGGAAAAGGTATAGGAGGAGAAAAAACATAAATGCCTGGCAAACCTACAAAAGAGCAAGAAATGACTACCTAAGTAAAAGGAGAGAGGCAGAGAGAGATTATGAGAGGGACATCACCAGGAAGGCTAAAGAAAATCCCAAGCTTTTCCACAGCTTTATCAGAGGAAAACTGAAGGTAAAAGAACAGGTTTTAAGGCTAAAGAGAGCGGATGGAAGCATCACTGAGACGGACGAAGAGATCTGCAAAGAATTGAACAAGGAGTTTCAGTCAGTATTTACCGTAGAAAATACCCCACCCCCTCAGATTGCAGTGATAGAAGCTCAAGGGCTGGTACTAGAGAACATCAACCTTACAGCCACAGAGGTATGCAAAGCGCTGATGGATTTAGATGTTCATAAAGCTACAGGTCCTGATGACATATCCCCTCATGTGCTTAAAAAATGCACAAACACAATATCAGTGGCACTAAGTATCATATTTAAGGAGTCACTGGAGTCGGGGGAGATTCCAAGATGCTGGAAACAAGCAAATGTGATACCTATCTTCAAAAAGGGAAGGAGGGATACGGCTCTGAACTATAGACCAGTTTCCTTGACCAGCATAGTTTGCAAACTTATGGAGAAACTACTAAGGAAACATATTTCTCTTCACTTGGAATCCTTCAACTTTTTGTCAGTGAGGCAACATGGCTTCAGAGAAGGAAGATCAACAGTAACAAACTTATTAGAATTTTATGATGAGGTAAGCCAAATCTTACAGGAAAGAGAGGGCTGGGCAGATTGCATATTCCTAGACTTCCAGAAAGCGTTTGACACTGTTCCACATGGGAGACTTATTAGGAAGCTGCAATCAATGGCTAGAATAGGTGGAAATGTCTTGGAATGGATAAAAACTTACTTAGAAGGAAGGGAACAGAGGGTTAGAGTAAGACACTCAGTGTCTGAATGGAGAAGAGTTAGTAGTGGAGTTCCACAGGGTTCAGTTTTAGGGCCACTTTTGTTCCTTGTATATGTAAATGACCTACCAGAGTCTGTAAATTCATTCATGAATATGTTTGCAGATGATGCAAAGATTGTGAAGAAAGTAAAAAACGAGAACAATGGTAGAGAACTTCAGGAGGATCTAAATAATCTGCATGAGTGGTCAGAAAAGTGGCTAATGAAATTCAATACCTCAAAATGTAAGGTAATGAGAATGGGTACAAGTGCAAGAAGGCCCAAGCTTGACTACTCGGTGGCTGGAGTACAACTTCAAGAGACAGAAAATGAGAGAGATCTAGGAGTAAACATACTGGCAGATTTGTCTCCAGAAATACATATAAATGGCGTAGTAAGGGCAGCATATGCATTCTTATCAAACGTAAGGGTAGCCTTCAGGCACATGGACAAGGAAATGTTCAGAAATATTTATGTAACCTATGTGAGGCCAAAACTCGAATATGCAGCCCCCTTTTGGAATCCGCACTTGAAAAAGCACATAGCTAAGCTTGAAAAAGTTCAAAGACATGCCACGAAACTGGTGCCAGAAATACGCAATCTCGGTTATGATGAGAGGCTGAGGGAATTAGACTTGCCATCACTCGAAGCTAGAAGAGTAAGGGGGGATATGGTGACAGTCTTTAAATTCCTTCATGGTTATGATAGAGTGGATAGGGATCGATATTTCGATATGGCTGGCTCTAGAACTAGAGGTCATAGTTTGAAGCTTCGGAAGAAAACTTGTTTGCAGGATGTAAGGAAATACTTTTTCAGTGTAAGAGTAGTTGATAATTGGAATTCGCTAAGCGAGGAGGTAGTTAATGCTATCTCAATCCATAGTTTTAAGGACAGGTATGATAAGTATCACTAAGTCTAAAAATGGAACCGATCAGGAGACGGGAAGATACGAGCTTTGGGCTCTTTCCCGTAAACACAATTAGGTAATCACACACATTCACAAATCATATTTTAATCCTATTTTTTCGAGGTTTCAAAGTAGTCGCCGTGGCTCAGTCGGTAGCGTCTCCGACTCTGAGGCGTCAGGTCGAGGGTTCGCGCCCCGTCACGGTCTGAGGTTAGCAAAGGCATGCACTCAGCGTAAGGATTACATTGCCAAAACAAGTCCTTCGCAAGAAGGCAACCGTCCTAGCCCTTGGTTAATAAGGGAGTCCGTGACGTAAAACCGGAACTTTTCGAGGTTTCAAAGATTTCTCTCTCTCTCTCTCTCTTTTTCTCACACACACACACACATACACACACACACACAAATCATGTTTTAATAATCCTGTTTTTTCTTGGTTTCAAAGAAATTCTCTCTCTCTCTCTCTCGTCTCTCTCTCTCTCCTCTCTCTCTCTCTCTCTCTCTCTCTCTCTCTCTCTCTCTCTCTCTTCAAACGAATCATAGTTTAATAATCTTGTTATTTCGAGATTTCAAAGTAATTCTCTCTCTCTCTCTCTCTCTCTCTCTCCTTCTCTCTCCTCTCTCTCCTCTCTCTCTCTCCTCTCTCTCTCTCTCTCTCTCTCTCTCTCAGCAATGTTTAACCAATGTGTACACATCCCTATAAACTATGTTCTAGTCTTGGTTGTGTATCCATTTGAAGCATTATTTGTATGAGTTCATGTAATGTCTGACGCCTTGGCGCAATAAATTAATAAAATAAAATAAAATAATCTCTCTCTCTCTCTCTCTCTCTCTCTCTCTCTCTCTCTCTCTCTCTCTCTCTCTCTCTCTCTCTCTCTCTCTCTCTCTCTCTCTTCACACGAACCATATTTTAATAATCCTGTTTTTCGAGATTTCAATGAAATTCTCTCTCTCTCTCTCTCTCTCTCTCTCTCTCTCTCTCTCTCCTCTCTCTCTCTCCTCTCTCTTTATGTGACCATTCTTTACCTTAACTCATTAAAAGAATAATTACATATCCTTCCCTACTGTTTTATGTTGATCATTTTGATCTCTCTCTCTCTCTCTCTCTCTCTCTCTCTCTCTCTCTCTCTCTCTCTCTCTCTCTCTCTCTCTCTCTCTCTCTCTTCACACGAATCATATTTTAATAATCCTGTTTTTCGAGATTTCAATGAAATTCTCTCTCTCTCTCTCTCTCTCTCTCTCTCTCTCTCTCTCTCTCTCTCTCTCTCTCTCTCTCTCTCTCTCTCTCTCTCTCTCTCTCTCTCTCTCTCTCTCTCTCTCTCTCCCTCTCTCTCTTTATGTGGCCATTCTTTACCTTAACTCATTACAAGAATAATTACATATCCTTCCCTACCTGTTTTATTCTGATCATTTTGATCTTCTTATTTGATCTTTCATATCTTGGCCATTTTTTTAATGTTTTTATAGTTCTTTTATATATATATATATATATATATATATATATATATATATATATATATATATATATGTATATATATATATATATATATATATATATATATATATATATATATATATATATATATATATATATATATATATATAGTTCCTTTTGATCTTTTTTCATTATTGGTGCTGTTGTTGACCGTCAGAGGGCATCTTGACTCAAAGGTGTCCATTGTCTTTGACTTTTGATGTCGCA
This sequence comes from Halocaridina rubra, assembly GCA_037179515.1. Classification (NCBI taxonomy): domain Eukaryota; kingdom Metazoa; phylum Arthropoda; class Malacostraca; order Decapoda; family Atyidae; genus Halocaridina; species Halocaridina rubra. The sequence goes on from JAXCGZ010008514.1 coordinate 10,068, forward strand.
GGCTATTGTTTAGTATTTTAATGTCGTCTCTCTATATATTCTTGTGTTCATTTTCACTACTACTACTACTCCTACTACTACTACTACTACTACTACTACTACTACTACTACTGTTAGTATTTCTATAACTACTATTTTTTTCTGGAAGGTATTTGTTATATTTTATACGTTTGTTGCTGTCGGTCTGAATAGTGTGTCTGCATTTCTACTACTGCTATGCTGCTATTACTACTACTATTACCAATATTGCTACTACTGCTACTGCTTAGATAAAAAGGAAATCATCTCTTGGTTGCTTAAGGAGGTTAATGTCTTTAAAACGGTGAACAAACCTTCAAACCATTTTCATATTTTGCATTCAGCTCTGTTTCCAAACTTTGCTTTCATATACACCAAAAGTACTATTTATTGCATTATATGTAAATTTTTTATTCAGTTTTCTTACACATTAAGCTTTGCATAGGTTAATAATAATAATAATAATAATAATAATAATAACAATAATAATAATAATAATAATAATAATAATAAAATAGTTGGTACTATTATTATTATCTTTATAATAATGTATATAGACACGCCTCATTCCCCCTTGTAAGGGGGGTGGCCGAGCCAAGAAACGCGCATTCACCACGATCCACATACACAAATTATTATTATTATTATTATTATTATTATTATTATTATTATTATTATTATTATTATTATTATTATTTGTGGGATCTTTGAGGAGCTATTATGTTTTTATGTAAGTGCTTCGAGGAAGTCGATTCAGTCACTAAATCAGTATAACATACAGATTATTGTCTATATTTCTAGGTAGTAATGGGGGTATATCTGAAGGAACATATGGAGAACACTGGCCAGAAACATCGACCCCACATAAAAGTGGGAAAAGATGTAGACGAAGAAGAAGAAGAAGGAGGTACTGTATATCTGAAGAAAAAGAAGGGTCTATTTTGTCCACAAATATGACTAGAAAACATTGTCAGAACGCAAAACGTCAAAGATGAACAGAATTTAGCGTAAATCAAATTAGAATAGCTTTTCAGAAAGTATATTTTAATAATACAAAGCAAAGAATTATCTAAATATACAGTTGTTGGATTATGTTTTCAGATGAGCAGGAACTCTGATGAGAAGATGAACAAAACGTGGAAAGATGGAGTAGGAATAATAGATAAAGAAAGGACTTTGGATAAGTAAAAAAAGAAAAAGTGTTTAAACCCGAGGCCGACATTTCAAATTAGGCGGCCATTTCCTAGAAAGGAACATGGCGGCCTCTCTGTTTTGCCATTTGCCATCGGCGTCCGCCAGGCGTCTCTGAGGTTGTTATGTCGTGCAGCAGACGTCGTTCCTATTCGCCGTCTCCGCCATATTGTGTTAAGCCACTTGTTGTATTGAGGGTTAGAAGCGCCTCGTTTCTCATTTTTCTCTTTGTGCAAGCATCTCTTTACTCTTATTCAACAATCAGCAATGATGAACGGGTGAGTGAAAGACGCCGCCGCCTTTTTACGTCGTATTTAAGTAGGATCAGACGTCGGTCGCGTCGTAAAATAATAGTGGATTGTGGGCGTTTTCGAGCATAATTTTTTGACAAATCGCGTTTGGAGTCGAAGCCATTGGTGTGGTGTCTTCACCCTACCAACGCGGGAACGTGGATGATATATTTTTTTCTTATTGCCAATGATATTTAACCTGTTTTAGGGCCTATTTGAATTGTAATTACGCCTGTATGAACCGTACTATTATTTCTTCTATAGGTTTAGGAGCTTTTTCGGGTTATTAATGCGTTTTTTTAAGCGTCATAGAGCCTTAAAACTGAAGCTATCTAAAATGGTGTCCTGCTTACCTACCAGCGCGGGAACGTGGGATGTTTTTCCTCACTAGGAAGGATTTTTCCCACATTTTCCGGGGGTTTGAAGAGTTTTATAATCCGTACTAAACTTTTTCCATATATATTCTATAGATATAGTTGATTCTGGAGGTTATTAATATAGGTTTTTAACTCCTGGAGACCCTTAAAATATTGTCAGTGTTAGCCATTGTTGTCTATTTGGGATTCCGATTTTGGGTGTTGCCCGGATTTTGTCAAATCTCCCCCATTAATCGCGGTTTTCCCTAACGGACAGATTCTCTTTGTGTTCCATTTAGCCTTTAATGTTCAAATAATGTTATGGAATAGTTATTATAAAACATATGGCGAAATGCTTGCATACCTTTTCTCCAGAAATATGAATTCGATTTTCCAACCAATTGTTTTCCGTATGTTGATTTTCCTTGACAAAGAATTCCTTTGTTTATTATTTGATTCCTCGTCTGAATTATTTTTTAAACTGTGTATTTTCCATAATTTTGCAATGAAATGCCGTATTCTGCCATCGGATATTATATGACCATTTTCCCCCTTTTTTCCGTACGTTGCTTTTTCCCCACACTAAGAATGTCTTTATCATTTTATTTCCCTTTGTCATTGATGTATGGCGTATTTCACGAGTATTACTCTATACTAGTTATGTAACCATTGTACTAAATGTTAAATCGATGCTGGGGCAAGGTCAGTAACCTTTTTCAAGGTCTTCTAGCATGTCTGGAAGACTGTAAGTCTTACGAATATGTCGACTACCGGTATTATACATGTTTCGGGGCACCTGAAGAAGTGGGACCTGACTTATCGAGGTTAGGTTTGGTTAGATTAGAATTTGAGCTTGGCCTCTCTCAACAGGGACCAACTGAAGATTAAGGATCTTAGATTTTCCTCAACTGAAGAATCAGGGCGTATAATCTTAGGTTCCAGTTCTTCTGAGTTCCCGTTTTTCAGAACTTTCTCATAAAATCCTTTTTCTCGTATTCTGAGAGTTGTCGATAGAGCAATTGCGATAGTTAGTAGCTTAGAATCATAATCTCAACTACTAGTGTATTATATATATATATATATATATATATATATATATATATATATATATATATATATATATATATATATATATATATTATTTTTTATTTTTTTAGACATATTATTATTATTATTATGTAGTTTTAAGTGCTTGTCGCAATTGCTTTATTATTATTATTGTTGTTGATTTAAACTCCTCTCGGTACTGACTACGGGTATTTTTAATTTTTAATTATTATTATAATTATTTTAAACAGCAGTTTTACTTAGTTTTGTGGTATAATAATAATAATAATTATTATTATTATTATTATTATTATTATTATCATCATCATCATTAATGTTGTTGCTGTTGTTTTTAAACGCCTGTCGCAATTGGCAGTATTATTATTATAATTATTATTATTATTATTATTATTATTAATGTTGTTGCTGTTGTTTTTAAACGCCTGTCGGAATTGGCTGTATTATTATTATTATTATTATTTGGAAATCCTCAAAGCATATCTTAAGATCTAATAAATGTATTGTGCATTATTTTACCTATTTATCTTTAGTATGTACATTAAAGACCAAAATATACTTATATGTTTTTCATATGTATACGAAGCTAGTTAGTGTTATACATTTTTTGTGATTATTTGAAAATATTGACCTATTTGTGTTATATTGTCTGTGTACAAGATTTGTAGTCAAGGGGACCACGGTAGCATAGTGGTTAGATCTCATGATTTGTGAGGTAACATACTCGCAATGGAGCCTACTGTGGGGCGTTAGGAAGGGCATCTAGACTTGATTCCCAGCACCATCTAGTGTCTACCCCTATAGGTTAACGAGGATTAATAATGACATGAAACGTAGGTACTCTTGGATAATAATCATAAGCGATAATTGATTGCATCATCAGCCCTTTAGATCTAAAGCACATATCAAGATTGTATGTGTGTGTGTAATGCTTCATAAAAACTTGGTAGTGTTGGGTCAATGAAAGCTTATGAAGAATAGGGACCTGAAATTTTTGATGGTCCTAATTCTTTGGTTAGGTTAGGTAATTATTTTTTTGTGATTTGTTTATGTGATTTAATATTTTGTACAAAGTCGGGTCCCAATTCTTCATGACCTCCGTTATTTGTTACCTTAGAGATACCCTCTCTCCAGGGCGGTTAGTAGCCCGCTTACTTGGATTTAGTTAGATAAATACTGTTATGGTACCTGGAGTGTCAGTTTCAGTCCAGTTTCAATGCCTGTAAAGGAAAAACCTAGTTTTGCCTTGTAAAATTTTATACTGTACCAAACGTGACTCTTTGAGATTACATGACAGTGATCGAACTTATCAAGGGACATTATGAAGGACATCCAACCTTCATTCTCCAGCCTCATAATGCCTGTGTTCACTCAGAATGGGGATTGAGGGACACCCGAAATGTAAACACACTCAGCAACATCAGATAGGCTACTTGGCGATGGAATAAGAGTTTTTTTTTCAAGGCATATACATTAATTTATAGAAAGGACCCTTGTCATTCACCCAAAGTGTGAGTAAAAGAATATTCATGTATGGAAGTTTGGATGGATGTTGAAGTTAATAACTGGATTGTGTACTAAATTTTTATACTCTTTTACACTTTGGTCTGTAGCTTTTAATTCTCTCGCCTTGTCTGGTCATTTTCCTAAGCAACTGGCCTGTGTTTTGATAGTTATGTATCTATCTGCACCAGATAAATAGATATACAGCAGTAAGCAACAAATCATTATCATCATCAAGTTTTTCGGCTTCTCCTGACAGGGGTAACCACAGCGGAACAATTGTCTCCATATCACCTTACTCCCTGCTTTCTCCTCTGTCACTTCATACACCCTCATGTCCTCCCTCACTACAACTGTAAATCTCCTCTTTGGCCCACTTCTCCCCCTCCTGCCTGGCGCATTTCCATCCTCTGCAGCATTCTCCCAATGTACCCTTTATCCCTCTTCAGTACATACCTAAGCCATCAGTCTCCAAGCAACAAATACTTTACTTAATTTTCATGGAAGAGGTGTAATTGAGAATATAATAGTCAGTTTGGTACATTTTGGTGCAACCAGTTTACCACTGGCTGCTTGGGTGCTAAACCACTTTTGGCTCTAGACATTCTAGCACCAAGAAGATTTTTATATTTTAAAGCCTAATATAACTGTCTGTACAAAACAGATGGCACCAAAACATCAGTGCCCAAATGGCATCGCCTAGTAGTCCATTCCATATATTCACATAACTTGTGCACCATATGGTTTTTTATTTCCTTTGATTGCCGAGAAGTTGCTAACTATAAATGGAAAAACCTATTACTTTACTTGCATTACACTACTAATTATTTGTGTCACATGTAGATGTCACAATTGCGTATCGTTGTGTTTTTATATTTTCTCTTAATGCAACTAGATTGTTGAATAAGTACAGTTATAGTTTCCTAAATTGTTTCAAACATTTAATTTTGTTTATCACCATATTTATATCATTAGAAATTTTATTCTTTTATCTTGTTAGTAATTCTCACTCAGTATGTTTTTCTGCAAATTTAAGACTATGCATGCCTGTTGATAGTTCTTTTAAAGGCAACCGTCAGAAGTAGCTAATTAAAGCTTGTAGTCAGTCTTAACATTGGGGACCACAGTAGTCAAGTGGTTAGAATACTCGACTCGGGAGTTTACAGACCCTCAGTCGAGCCCAACGTGGCTTGTAAGGAAGGGCATCTAGCCTTGATTCCCCAGCCACACTGTGTCCACCCCTGTAATAGGACAACTTGTGGCACCTAAGACTTAAACACACTTAATCTTAAGAGCCATTATTGCTGCAAAAACTTTGTTAAATTTTGTATTTGTCTCTTTTCAGTGGCAACGAAGATGGGTATGTACTTGATATGAATGAATATGGTTATTCAGATTTGCTTTTTAACATTTGCATTTGTAGACACCCATAAGCTTTTACAAACATTCTGCCAAAAGTTTTTGCAGCTTTGTGTGTTTGGAGTGAGGTATATGCCAATAATCGTTTTGAATTTAATGTGGAATACGTTTGGCACATATATATTGCGCTACTGTGCCCAGGAGGTGTGCTTCGTATTTGTATCATATTATATAATGCCTACTGAGTGTTTCAATGTCTTAATTTTATACTTTTCAAGTATCTCATTTCCTAACAGTAATATGACTACTTTAATTAAAACCTTAATAAAACGGGCAGCACTACCTATCACCAATATAAATTGCTTTAGAATTGCAAGCAAACCTCTATACTCGCCCCATAAGTTTCGATAATCTAGACCGCTATTCATGTCTGCTACTATGTATCGATAACATTGCTAAACCCACGGAAGTTATGCTTTCATATATCAAGGACATTTTGATATTTGAAATATTTTTTTTTACTTGATTGGGAGCAACCTGCTTTTCATTTTAGTTTTCTTCTTCATCTTCTTTGCATAATGGCTGGAGTTTCTAGAAATGGGATGGCTTTGTCTTAGAATATCTTAGCACTTTTAAACCAATTTCAAAGTTTATTCTTCACCTTTTATGCATGCCCTTGTTAATTCTCAATATGCCATGCTGAGATATCGAGCAAGAAGAAGAATTTGTTGATATATAGAGAATTCTTCGCCCGGGGAGCAAAACAGGGGTATTTGCTAATGACGTATTGAGAGACGTCTTTGTCTGAGGGAGCGAGAACGGGTATTTTTTAATGATATAATAAGAAATCTCTTTATCCAGAGAAATTTTGAATATTTATGCACATTCCACTTTAAATAGAAACATGCTTTTGCAAATTTTTATTAGTTAACAATGCGTGTGATGGAAGCAATGCAGTTATGCATTTATGGGATTTGTGTGTGGAATTGGAGCCTATTAACATGTTAACTGCCAACTAATATTGCATTTGTGTTAATCTATGCAGCATTTTTTAATGCCTATTTGCTTGCACTATATATATATATATATATATATATATATATATATATATATATATATATATATATATATATATATATATATATATATATATATATATATATATATATATATATATATATATACTCCCCAACTTACAAACGAGTTAGGGTCCAGAAGTCCGTTCGTAAGTAGAATTGTTCCCAAGTTGTGTTTAGGTAAAAAAAAGTACTGTGCGGTACATACATGCGCAGTCTAAGGACACTTTACTACTACTTAAAATGTAAAATATGCAATTCAGAAACTCCCCAACTTACGAACGAGTAAGTTCGTTAGTTGTTTAGGTAAAAGAGGTACTGTATAGTACATATGTATGTAGTACTTAACTACTACATAAAATATGAAGTATACAGTACTTATGAATTTTAATACAGTACTAGTAATATAATAATTCCGTCCAGACATAAATACATGGGTAGGTTTTATGTTTGTGTCTGTGAATGTTTGTAAGGAGGGGAGCTTCTGTATTGATGAATTTTAATACAGTAATAATTAATAATTAAGTAATAATACAGTACAGTTATACATACATTGACACGTGGGTAGTTTTTTCTAAACTGTGCGACACTTCTCAGTCTAATGCCGCGTGTCGGCGTATTCTTCATGATGCTCTACAAGCTACTTTCAGTGAAGATCGTATATACGGCTTTGTATTTGGTGATTTTGTAAATACAATATATTAAATCCAGTTACTTCAAATAAGCAAATACAAGCACAAGTAAATATATATAACCATTACTTGATATATGCGTATACAATATTGCCGTGTGACATATTTGTTTGCCACGCCCAATGAACTGTTCCGTATAAGATCATATTTGCAGATATGTGTTTTGTAATGCTGTAAATAACTTCGATATAATTCCTTCAAATAACAAAATACATAATCAAATAAATAGAGCCAGCAATTATTTATACAAATACCTGTAGAACAGTACAGCTAGCTGTGTATTCGTTTGCCATGCTCACAAACTCTTCAGCACGTGAAATATGTATTTACCAGACAAGCCAGGAAGGTTGAAAAATTAATTTATTAATGATTTTTTTAATCTTGATAGAATGATAACTGGCTGTGGTAAATATTATGTTTTTACATGAAGAGATCTTTATTTTGTATTTTATATATATCAGTATTTCGGTCCAAAACACAGAGTTGTTGGAGGATAAAACAAAACAGTCTTTGCATAATTGTATTTCATGTAGACATACTGTACTGTATTTCAGAACTAGATAATGCAATCTCAGGAGTTGACATTTCTGTTGTCAAGTCCACCATGGGACGTCAGGAAGGGCATCCAGGTTTAATCCTCCATCTCGATTTGTCTGAGTGCACCCCCATAATGGGGACTAATGGTGACACATGGAAAAAAATCAAATTACATAATACAGATCTGTTCTATGTAATCTTTGCATAGATTCTCTATATATATTCTAAATGGAATGTGCCGTTTATTGGTTGATTCACTGTTTAACATATCAAACATTTGATTTTAGACAGTACTCATAACCTCCTTGATGAGAACATCCCAGGAAACACATTTTAGAAGACTGTCATGGACACAACCACATACTCCACCAATATGACTTATATTCTCTGTGGAAAAACCTGGGATTGGCAGTGGCTATCCTTAGAGACTCGCTGCTGTATGGCCAAACAGCTCTGGGAACAACAACAATAACTTTTAAGGCATTCAATGTAAATACTTTGCAATTGCTTGAGTATCTATTTTGCCGTACCTTTAATACATTGCCTGCTATATATTTATATTTTTCTGGAAATCTCTAGCAGGTAGGCTATGATTGTACACTGATTTAAAAACTTTCTGCTTAAACTGAGCGTATCCATATCAGATTCGTTTTTTTTATATATATATTTTTTTTTAATCAGAACTACTTAGATAACTGCAAGATTTGTCCTGTATTGAGAGTTAGCTTAGGTTAGGCTCAAATACATATTTTAGGCAATTGTACTTCCAGAAATACAGATTGGAATAAAGGGCAATCTCTGGGGCAGTTGTCCTAGAACCTATTACTACATAATGTTAGATTCGTAAAGTTTGTCTTGCACTTGGCAACCTCTACTAGTTAACTATCCAAGTTCTGGACATTTTTCTTGGTAGGCCTTTTTTCACTATTAGTCTCCATTTGAGGTTTAAACACAGCTGGATTGAATCTGGGGAATTAATGTTTGATGCTCTTCCTACCACCCAGCTGTGGGCTCGAACATGGGTCTGTCACCTTCTAAGTCGAGTGTAATAAGGAGAGAAAAAGACTGGTTATGCTGAGCTGTTGGCTGCACATGAATGCTTTAGCATAAATTGTTTTTAGGTAAAAATTCTTTACATTGGTATTTGGCTGACTTTAATGCTTTGAATCCTTCTATCTCTGTGATATGAATACCACTATGATTTTTATATTTTGTTTTACAACTTAGGTTATGTAATTATGAAGTCTTTATCTATTATTGATATTGATACAGGATACAAAATTAAAGTTTTCTCTAATTTGCCTTTAGAAAGTGAATCAAGAAATTAGTCAGTTTTTACTACATTGAATGTAGGGTTTTAGGACAATGGCCCTCATAGGACAACTGCCCTCAGGACAACTGCTTACCATAGGACAACAGCTTCCCATTGGACACCTGCCCCTGATATTTACTTTAACTCCTGTTTATATTTCTGAAATTAAAATCGCCTATAATGCAAACTCTAACATAACCTAAATCTTATTACTGGATAGTTCTTCTAATTGGAGAATAAATGGGGCAATTTCCATGAGGCCGTTTTCCTGATACCTGGATGTAAATGACATGACTAAGACTTTTTGATGGATGAAGATAAAATGATCAAATCCCTTATTGATCTTAGTTTTTATCACTTCCATTTAAACTAGTGCAAGTGTTGACAGCCTACCCTACTGAAGATTCCACTTTTGAGAGAGATGGTATGACAAGTCAAATTTATGATGATTGGTATGCATGTCTTATGTACTTGCTATATAGGTAGGGAGTTGCTTCATAATCTTGCGTGTTCTCGGTTCAGCTGCTCACTTATCTAATGCGAATCACAATCTGAAAAAAAAGATGTATATAGTCATCCACATTTAATGTCATTAATAATCTCCAGTATGGGGGTGGACTCAGTGTGTGGCCGGGGATTAATAATGAATGCCACTGTAATGCCTTGCCATGGGCTCGATCACGAGTCCTTCAACTCCTATGTCTGAGTATTGTAACCACACGGCCAGCTTGGTCTCCAAAAGATAGACGTGTATATAATTTTGTATACTTCCTCATTCAGCCTTAAGGATTTGTTTTAGAAAAAAATTTTTTTTTACTAATGTGACCAGGGGAAAAAAAAAGGAAGAATAAAACGCAAAGAGAAACAGAGGTGGTGAATGTTGTGGCTTGTCAGATGTGACGGGATAATAAGAGATCTGTAACAAATATCCAAGAATATTCATTGTTGATGTGGGCATAGAACAAGAACTGTAACCTAAGGAAGACTTAATATTGAACTGACCTGGACAGTCCTATTTAAGTCCAAATGAACTCTCAGCTGTAGGGTATTCATAGTTTGGTGTATTTGTGTTTGATGTGTGGTTTGAAGACTTTATGGATAGCTGAAATACGATTTAAGGACATTTGTCCCTGGGACAGTTGGCCCATAAGAAAACTGGCCCGCATATTCTTTAAACCGTTTTATTTTTCTAAAAAACTTGCCCACATTGCAAACTCTAACCTAGCCTTACCTAAATCTGATGATTGGACATTTCTCCTTATTGGAGAATCAATGGGGCCATTGTTCTATGGGACAGTTTTCCAGGAAAACATTTGTTGGGGCAGTTGACTGGGGCCCGTTCTCCTGATACCCTGAACTGCCTGGAATCACATTACCCTCAAGGATATGCAATATCTTGTTTTTCTACTCTGTAACACTGATTTCAACTATTTCCAGTTATGTTAAATACTTTTTTATAATGAGTGTCATTTGGAGAGGTAAGGAAAATTGCCTTCATCAGCCCTATGCACCAGAGACACATTGAGAATAAGAATAAGGCAGAAATAAGAGAATGATAAACATTAAAAAAAGGACTGGTGGAAAGAATAGAGAAATGAAGTCCTTGAAACTGAACAGCAAGCATTGCATCATATCTTTTCTTCTAATGAATCTTCAGTATTAGAGGACCACAGTAGCATAATGGTTTTAACACTCGACTCGGGTGGTGACAGACTTATGATCGAGCCCATGGCAGGACACTTTGAAGGACATCCAGCCAAGTTTCCCAGCTCCAATCTGTTCAGTTCTATACGAATAGGGATTGATAGTGATATATAAGTAAACGCACTGACTCTTCAGCGTATATTGCATTTCTGTATTAAGACTGGATTTCGATAGACCAGGGTAACAATTATTATGACTTTTACTGTTATTAGTACAGTACTGTATATAATAACAAAGACTGCTGTAGCGTAGTGGTTAAAATACTTGACTTGGGAGGTAACTGACCCGCCATCAAGCCCATGGTTGTGTGATAGGAAGAGCATTCAACCTTAGTTCAGCAGCTCGAATCTGTTTCCACCCTCATATTAGGGAATAATCGTCTCGCACATGCAATTACACAAAACTAATAGTTACTGATATTTCTAGATGCTATTTTATACTTTCTTCTGCCACACTTTAAAATTATAGCTAAAATATGCACACAGATTTCTTTTATAGCAGTTAAATCTCATCAAAGAAATGAATGGAGCATGTCTTGCGTGTTGTTATTTTTCTTGACCTAGCAAAGATGCAGTGTCTTGGTTAAAACATCTGTTGCTTGCTACAAAATATATATATTTTTATATGTAGGTTACTCCTGTAATATGGTACAGATTATCTTCAGAAATCCTTGCAAGTCACTCGCTCTAGTTTTCAACAGCAACGTGTGGTCTCATAAATCAGACTCTTCTATAAAAAGAAAACTTATAATCACTATTGTACTCTTTAAAATTCACATTTATATTTTAGAAAGTATTATTTCCTTATTTATTCTCAAGTTGAGGAAACTTACTGTTGCCTTCGTGTTGCTTTTAGAAAGTAATAGATCAGAAACTTTATATTCAGCCATACATTTCATTTTTATATTTATATTTGATGATAGCTGTAAAGCAGTAGAATTTAATGCATGAAACTTGCATATCTCAACAGGCACCTTGGGTAAGTACAACATATGCATGTATGTGAGTTTTTCAGAATTGATTGTCTTTATTACCTTGACTTTAAGCCAGGGATTCTGTCATACAGTTAGCTGAGTAATGTTTTCTTTGGAAACACTAAAGTAGCCATTTGGACTTTTTGGAAAAACTACAGTCATTTGGACTTTTCGTGGAGGATCAGTACAATGTATTGGATTTTTGTGTATTTGTTCTGTCAGGATGCCAAACAGATGTGTTTAAATTAGTAAGAGTAGGTTTTTGTGCCTTGATGGCAGTAATACCTTGTTCTCAATTTCAGAAACGAATCATATGTTGTATAGTATAGCCTCCTCAATACTAGTCTTTTGTCATTATAACGAGTGGGTGGGTGGAGGGTGGTGCTATGTGTTGCGGCTATCGGGGCCATGCGACAAGTATTTTGCCCATTTACCCTTTGGGAGACCCTCGCTGGGTGGGGGGGTATTTTGACAAAACTTATCCCCAAGGAATTGAGAGGCATGTTCGAGGTATGTTTGTTTGTAGGCTGTATGTATGTACACGTAATTCTCAACTCATTGTTATTTTGGCAAAACTTATCCCCAAGGATTTGAGAGGAGTGTTCGAGGTATGTTTGTTTGTAGGCAGTGTGTATGTACACGTAATTCTCAACTCATTGATGAGTGGTTATCTTTGATTCTTCTCTACATAAAACTCATTGATGATTTTTCTTATTTTTCTTTTACTTAGCGATCGTTTTGCAGTTTAGTATACAATTCTACATTATGTAAGAGAACTGACGGGGAACCGGACTGTGGTAGTGCATTGATTAGAGTACTTGACTTGGAAGATGACATATCCATATTTTAGTCCACTGCAGAGCATTAGGAAGGCCATCCATCCTTAATTACCCAATCCAACCAGTGTGTGTGTGTGTGCACCCCCATAATTGGGATTAAGAGTGACACAAAACTACAATAATTATATCACCATGATGATACAATTAATTTTTAAGGCAGTTACAACCAAAATTTCAAGGCCTCTGTAAATTTTCATCCGTATCAATGAAAATTACCTTAATATGTGTGTCTGTACCTTAGTGCTTCTGTGGTGTAACAAGGAATTGCAAAGTGATCTAAGATATTTGGAGCTAGCAAAGATGAGTAACCCCCAGAATCCCATGTAAATTTAAATAACCCTGTAAATGGTTAGGTTAGGTATCTTTCCTTGTAAATATGAATAACCTTCGAGTACCCTGGGGTTACTCTACTTTACAAGATCCAGAAATATTATATAATGAAGGGTACAATGGGCTTGCCAATACATGACCATCTTAATGGGACGTCATATATTTTCACTAAAAGAGTGTTTGGATTTAGGGGGAAAGGAAAGTTGAGTCTGCTGGTAGAGGTTGAATGATAAAAGAATACAAAGTATTTACTTTTTTCTCTTTTTATATGTATAGTTTCTCACTTTTTTTTTTTTTTGACGTTCTTTCAATACTTATGAACACTTAATACCTTGTTGTGGGAGATTCTAGTTAGGTATGAGGAGTATAACTTCTTGTCAATGTAGCTGTCTGGACTTTTCATCTCAGATCATATAATGTGTTTAGCAAGTTAGTATGAGCATAGGAATATATTGACGTTCTTTCAGTACTCATATGCGTTTACTTTTAAACCCAGTCCTGAGAAATTCTGTTAAGATGCGGAAGTTGGGGATGTATGAATATACAGTACGCATGGCAGCTCTCTGGAATTTTCTACCTTGTTCTGGGAGTGTTGTTTTTATCAGCTATAACAAACATATGCTGTATCTTAAACTTTGTTAATAATATTTTGTACTTCGTGTAATTCTTCTGCGGTAGTGTATTATGCTCTCTTACAAGCACAGATTACCTTATACGTGTAGCCCGCGTACTCTTGAGGTCAAAATGTCACTCTTAGCAGTATTTCAGCTGCAGGAGTCTAATATGAGTTATGGAGAACACCCGGTTAGGTTATCTATTACTTTTTTTTATTAGTTGCCCTCAGTGTTTACAAATAATGATGTCGTATATTACTATCTTCTATGCTTTAGAGTAATACACTGTATATAACAATTTAGAGTAATTTACCTGTATGGGTTTTGTTTTTATCTTCAAATCTCATGTCCTTAAATATGGTATAGAACTTATTTCTTATTCTCTGTTGAGGTGCTGATTAAATTGCTTTTACTATTATGAAACCCCTAAGTCTTCCTATGGGGCCTTTAGATTAGCACTTGATTTATGCACGCCCACAATTGGCGTGCATATTTTATGTATACATAATTGGTGTGTGTATTTTATATACGTACATAATTTTTATGCATATTCTATTTACATGCATAATTGATGTGCGTATTTTATGTACCTACATACTTGGTGTGCGTATTTTAAGTACTTACGTAATTGGTGTACGTATTTTATTACATGCATAATTGCTATACGTATTTTATGCACGTACGTATTTTATGTATGCACATATTTGATGTACATACATGTACGGACATAATTGTTGTGCATATTTTGAGTATGTATGTATGTAATTGGTGTGTGCATCTCACTCTCACCTTTTTTTAATATAACATTTTACAACCTGTTTAATGTGTTTAAACTTTTTGTGTGTTTACTATCCTATTAAACTGTTTAACTTGAATAAATACTGTATCTTGTTTCTTATATTTTAAACTTACTGTACTTTTTTATTTTAATTGAATGGTCTCTTTATCTATATCTTATCTTGTACTGTAAGTGAGACGAAGCCAGTATTATGCCAGATTTAAAGGTAAATATGAAAATGGTTAAAGGTGTCTAATGAAAGGCAGAGGCAAGGGACAATTATAGCACTAACCTGACTGTATACCCACCATATAGCCTGGGCCCAAGCCCCATCTCCAGTCACGTGGATCAGTGATCTCTTGACAGTGGCTGAATAATCGAGTATGCGTATAGGAAATCACCAACCCCGCCAATTAATGTACTCAATCGAATCAATAATGACATGACACTGTAAAAGTTAATCTAATCTCAGGCCAGGCTTGAACCTGGGGTCAGTGTATTACCAGCTCCAGTCCTACCACTGCGCTGCAATGTCGCATAAAAGTAAATTAGCTATTTTATTATTCAGTCATGCATTGTTACATCATCCCTTGAAGATGAATGATGTGGGAGTGAAAAGTAGTCTTTGTTTTTGTTAGGAGCACTTGATATTAGCTTATGGCAAGACTGATTTTCTCCCAAGATCTTACGTGAGTCATTTGAACTTTTCCACAAAGTATAATGTAGAAGTTTTATATGTTGCGCAGCATTTAGGCTCACTGTATGAGTGCACAAGATGTTTTGTTATCTCACTGTTATGGAAAGTGTCAGAATATAACTAACCATTTTTTATAATTGTTTCTTATCATACGCGATCTTGAAAAGTGAGGTTTTGAATATACATGATTGTAAAATATATATATATATATATATATATATATATATATATATATATATATATATATATATATATATATATATATATATATATATATACACTCCCCAACTTACAGACGAGTTAGGTTCCAGAAGTCCTCTTGTAAGTAAAATTGTTCATTAGATGTGTCTTGGTAAAAAAAAATAATAATAATTCCACTACATTCGTATGCACTACAGTACAGTGCTTAGGCTAAAGACACTTAACTACTGCATAAAACAAAATATATAGCATTAATGAATTTTGTGTTCATAAAATATTTTGTTAGTATAGTACTGTATATATGTTGGTAAAGCACATGAGAGGACTACAGTTATTACACAAGGTTCCAGGACCCGTTGTTTCCGATATCCCTGTTGAAGAGTGATAGAGAGCTTCTTCTCCAAATGAGTTAATAACCCTCTTTTCCTAAAATGTCTTCTACAATGAAGTACCTCTTGCCTTTGAATATGAGCTGAAGACTTTTTTCTAGAAAAGTGTCTCCAGCAAATATTGTTTTGTACTTGGTGTGGCACACTGATGCTTCACGACCATATGAAATATCCAGAGATTTCTTCACGACTATTTTATTTTTATCAAACCTTGTAAAAGCACCAAGGCATAGCAAGTACAGAACAATCTTTTCAGAAGACGCTTTTCTGGAAAAAGATGTTTTGGACCTGTCTGGAAGTGAAAATTCCTAGTCTTCATCTTTTGAAAAAGAATCTATCAGTCTCTTCAGTGGGGATATCTGGAACAATGGGCCTTGGAACCTTCTGTAATAATTACAGTCCTCTCTGCTGCCTCTTAATTACCACATAAAACAAAGTATGCCGTATTAATTAATTTTAATACAGTACAGTACAGTTACAGTTATATATACATTAATACTACAGTTACAGTAATATATACTATAATAATTGGGTAGTTAATGGCTAGCTTTATATATATATATATATATATATATATATATATATATATATATATATATATATATATATATATATATATATATATATATATAAAGAAACAAAAAATTTTCCCTAAAAATGGTGCAGTATTACATCAACTACAGTACTGTTTTTGCTTAAATTTAAATTTTATCTGACAAAGTTTGAGTACAGTATAATAATCTTAGCATTATTCAAACCAAAAAGGAGTTGAGAAAAGTGTATAATCTTAAGTACAGACACATTTATATAAGGGTTTTCACTATAGGTGATTTTTGGCTGACATGGGAAGTAGTGAAACCAGATAGCATAAAATGAGGGAGAATTCTACACCCAAAGTTCATTTTACATCCCAAATCACTGAAGCAATGGCAAATTGCTTACTTGACTTCAAATAGTACAATAATACATTCTTGTTCAATTTCCAGTAGTTTTGAGTGTCTTTGTAGTTTCCATGTAGGTGAAGGGGTAAATCTTGACTTAAATTTTTAGTCTTTTAGTTAATATTTTGGTAGTGCTGCAACTTACAGGCTACGTCTCACTCTTCACTGTCGTATTTATTTTACAAGAGATCTTTTTTAGAAAACTTTTTTTTAATTTTTTTAAGAAGCCCATTTTTCCAATCTTTGACTTTTCCTTTTCTCTTTGTGTTTTTCAGAGGATTCCTGAACCCTGGAACAAAGGTAAACAGTCCACAGTTCACCATCTACTACTACTACTACTACCACCAACCACCACCACCAACTACCACCACCATCTTCGCCACTCTGGCAGCCTCCCCTCCCCTCAAGGCAGACCTCTGTGATTTTGCCTTCCTGCCTGCCGACCACACATGTGACTGTGTGTCTGGCCTATCACAGTATCTTTTTCATATTCCTCTTTTTTGTTAATGCTATGTTTTTTATGGTATTTCCTTAATACTTTAAACCAGTCTTTCTTGTGTGCCATAAATCAGTCTCTTGTGTGCCGTCTCTTCCAGAATACAACCCTCTATGTGTCTACAGTATTTTCAGTGGCTGTTCTCTTTATAAACGATCATATCCTATCCTTTTGATGAAAAGGCTCTGTTTCATGGTGATTTTTTTTCCATTACAGTATTGCAGTTTTCCTTGCTTGTAGGAGGCACTGGTAATGCTTAAAATAATGCATTTTCCCTTTTGCAAAAGTAGTCCTGTAACTATCATTAGAATGTTTAGAATCTCTAATCGGATATGACCTCATAATTGAAAAGTACCATCTCTAAACAGAAAATAATACTGTACCCTTTTCCCATATGCCAAAGTAGTCCTGTAACTGCTGTTAGACATTTTTTTTAAATACTTGGATAACATATAACCTCATAAATGAAAAAACTTTATCTCAAAAACAGGAGAAGTTGAGTTTTTTCCCTGTGCTTACTTTGAAGCCGTAAATAATATACTAAAAGTAGCTTAACTATCCTCTTAGGAGTTGAATATATATAACTGTTTGGACTGTCAATAACTGTAGTTACATTTAATTAACGTCCAAATCTTATTTGTGTTGAGCGCTCCTGGTTGCACGTCATTTATAATACAGTACTCATATTGTGTATTTTTGTTATTATAATATTGGGGCGTACAATTATGGTAGGTATTGCAGTAAAATATTGTAGTCTTTCTCAGTGTAAGCTCCTTATATTGTAGTCTCATGTTAGACTTTTTTTTTTATATGACGCGGCCCAAAGGGATTACTCGCACCTGCTAGCTCAGTGAAACTGTGGTGGACGGGTGTGAGGGGAGTTGCCATTTGATGAAGTGGTGGGGTAAACCAGCTGCGGCTGTCGGGCTTCATTGTAGAATACCTTTGCCCACCAACCTTGTGGGTGACCCAAGCAGGGGGGGAGACGTGGCAACCCTATACCCCCAAGGAGCTGAGAGGAGTCGTTGAGATGTGTATGTGGATCATGGTGAATGCGCGTTTCTTGGCTTGGCCACCTCCCTTACAAGGGGGAATGAGGCTTATGTCTATGACTAAGTAGCTTATTTGAAGAGAATCATAGTTTTAGATGATAATGTTCATACAATCTTAAATTGTAGAACTGGCAGAAAGCATCTCTACCATTTTTATGATCGTTTATAGCAGTCATTAGGTTGCATTTTGAATTTTAAGCACCATTGCGAAATGTATAAGGGAGGCTGTGGTAGCGAAGTGGTCGACTGATGATCTCATATCTGTGATTGAATTTACCTCGGGGCATTAAGAATAGTATCCAGCCTTAAGTCTCCTGCTCCAATCTGTTTATCTTTGTTCATAATGGAGACTAGAAGCGACACATTAAACATTTATAGTTCCAAAGAAGGTATATACAGTATAGTCATTTACATCTTGAGTACAGACAGCCGTTAGCATTTTTTAAGAGCTACTTCAGTCACCTCTACTTCTGTTAAAATCCTTAATTTAACCCACAAATTACTTTAGAGAAATTCTATTTGGGTCTCTGTGAGGCTCATTTAAATTCGTTGTATGATATGTACAGTATTTTTTCCCCATAATAGTTATGCACTGTACATCAGGGTGAGTGGCTGAGTCAAAGCACACATTCACCAGAAGCCCAACAAGTCTCGAACTCACCTCTCAGCTCCAATATTTAAGTTTATTGTCTACCACATGATCTTAACGGTATTCCATTACACTCATCCCTTTTCTCTACTGCTAAAAAGTAAGCTTTGTCTTTATCTATCAAACTTACACTTTTTTCTTCCATTAGCTTAGTAGTAACCCACATTTTTTTTTCTCTTGTATATCTAATCTTAGATACTTTGGAGGGATTTAGTTATACTGTGAATTCGTATTTATGTATATTTTATTTTATCATACCTACTTGAAGTAATCGAAGTGTGTTTGAGCTATTGTGAATATGTTTTAGTGCTTTTTCTCGCTACCTCTCTTACAAGGGGCACTGCAGCCATTGTGTATTAGCCATTTATATTGGAATCTAAAAACACTTCATACTATTTAGCAACCAAATTTGTTATTCAACATTTTTGTGAGCTGTTGTAGTATGTGGTCTACATCAGTTTCAGTTGTCTGTTATGCCTTAACCTAACCTAATCTACCCAGTCTAACCCTGCTCTGGTTAGGTTTGGGTGTGATAGACTACAGAAAGAGAGGTAGATTTCAAAATGTAATAACACCTATTTTGGGGAATTGGTGCTGTAACAGTTACCTATGGCTGGTTTTGCTATTCACCTTACCACCCAAAACAGACAGACTTGAGGTGCTTTGTTCCTCCCCATAGTTTTATACTAGTTTACAGTGTTATTTTTTTCTAATATTCATCGCTGTTTAAGTTGTAATTTTATCTCATGCTTCTCATAGAATGTTGCTTTATTTAGATAGTACTGCCCATCCGTGTCCAGTCATTTGAGCGAAGTCAGGTTGAGTGAAGGTGAGATTGTCCATTTTGAGCGATGTCAGTTTGAGTCAACCTCAAACTGTTTTTTTAAAAGACACTGAGCAAAGGTGATAAAAATATACTGGGTTAGGTTAGGTAAGGTTAAAATAATTTCGCTCAAAGTGACTTCGCTAAATATCAACTCCTCTCTAAACGAGTGGAATCCTTGCCCATCTTATGAAAATTCCTTATTGTTCAAAATGAGTGGAACCCTGCCCATATTATGAAATCCTTATTGCCTTCCTCCAGTTTACAATGTTTTCTTATGAAAAGTCAACACTATTTATAACATTGCCTGTTTTATTTCTGTTGTGCTGCTTTTTTATTTAAAACTGTCCATTTGCCAGTTTTGACACGGTTCAAAATACAGTATTTTTTCCTCCTACTTTGCTTTAAACTTCAATAATTTTTATGAGCTTAATGTTCTGCTTGGTATTTTGAGAAATGCCATTTGCATAATTGACCCCTATGGACAATTCCCATAGTAGTTGCCCCATTTGATTCTCCAATAAGGAGAATTGTCTTATAATAAAGTTTTAGGTTTGCTTTGGTTAGGTTAGAGTTTGTATTGTTGGCGATTTTAACTTCAGAAACATGAAATGGAATAAAAGGAAATATCCTTGGCAGTTGTCCCAGAACTGTCTTTCCTTTGATTTTAGGAAAGGATATTTTTCATTGTATTTATATCCCATCACCTTAGATGACATTCTGTCACACTTGCTCCTTCCATTTAAACCTAATAGCTTTACTTGCAAGTAACCTCTTGTTCTTTTATGTACACCATTGGTACATTGTACAACTAGCTTGGTAGCTGATAAATAGAATACTCTACTGGAAATGACTACCTTATGATCGAGCTCACCATGTTGTGTTGTAAAGGGCATCTATCCATAATTCCCCAGCCACACTTTGTGTCCACCTCCATAATGGGGATTGATAGTGACACAAAATGTAAACACATTGTACAGGATAAGTTTTTTTAAATTGTATCTAGGGCCTCTTACCTCAGTCTGCTTACTAAGCATTTTTATTTCAATGCTCATTTACCAATTGCAGATCATGTACTGGTCATTGATGGGTCATCTCTCCTACTTTTAATATACTAGGGTCCAGTCTTACTTTCTCACCATCCACATAGTAGTTCAGCCGTCAGTTTGCATCAGCCTCTTCAATTCCACCCGGTCATTGCGCTGTCTCTTTTGTATACTTGTTGATATGCTGGGCGTGTGGTTCTGGAGCGTATGTTATCCACTACCGATTGCTAGGCGTGTCGTACTTTCACAGTTGTCGTTTGCTAACTAAGTTCCCCACTAAAGTATCCAAAAGTAAGTCAGACAACAGTAAGGACTGATGGGATGTGTCAGAGCTTTACGTATGAATAATTAGAATTATAGTCGTTCTACACTTTAGACAGTTATCTGGAGAAGATGCAGAGAAATTGTGATTGAAAAATTCTGTGAAGAGATGACTCGAAATAATCATTTTTTTATGAGAGCCAGTTGTCCATTCCTTTGTTTCCGATAGGAGTTTTAATATTTTAGTAGTCCTTAATGTTACTTTAAAATTGTGTTAATGTTAATTTGCACTTTACTATATTACTTAGAGGGTGGTCTTTAGATGTTTCACTTGTGCACCTTATTAATAATGGCCTTAGTTATGGCTTCTGCTGTAATTCTATAAGCCCACATAGAGTATTACAGATTCTTGGGTTGTCATTGGCTGCAGGATGTATTTTGCATCTTGAAATCTATTTTCTGATACATTATAATTTCTCTCTAGCTTATTTAATATCTTCACTAAGTAATATTTCTATCTTTTTAAGCTGTTGGGGCAATACATTTTTAAAAGCAAAACTTGTGTATCTCAAGTATGAGATACCTGTATACAGGAAAAATTTACATTAATTTTCAAAATAAGAATTGATATAGATTTGTGTTTAATGCAATACCCGTAAGTAATTCCTTGGTTAATTGTAATTTTATTGTAGCAGATTTCAGATGTGTATTTTCATTTCATCAGCCCTCAGAGGGTGGATAGTGTATGGAAAACACTGCGCCGATTGCATTTGATTGCGCACTAACGTCCACCTGCGCTGATTGCTATATATAATACACGAGGGGGAGAAAATTATGCCATACAGCACCAGAAATTATTGGCATGCCGTAACAAGTGTTCTGATGCTCATTTGAAACAAGCTCGTGGAGCAAGAGCGCAATTTCCATACCAACCGGGGCCGGTGTGTATGCTTGAGAGATGACATTATCAGGCATAATATGGGGTTAAAGTTACTAGGTTATTTTTCCTTAGTCATTTTCTATCTAGATTCATATATAGAGAAGAAATCAGTGTGTTCTGAGAATGCCAGGAAGGCTGAGTCACAAAAAGAAGCAATGTAAGATTGTTGATAGAGATTAGGGGAAGCAATAGTTTTTTGAGACTGCTGTATACCTGGATGGGAATTTAGATATGGCACACAGCGAGCAAGAAATATGTTATTGTTCCCTAAAATGTCTCATAAAATAAAACACATTAAGGAAGATTGCACTGCTTACAACCACTTACGCCAACAACTTAACATACACTCTTTGAGATCTCTG
>JAXCGZ010008515.1:0-17500 GCA_037179515.1 Halocaridina rubra
GATCGGTTATGAGAGAACCCAATCTATCAAGGATATCCACAGGCTGAGACCCATTAAGGATGTCTTGAATACCGCAGTATAAGATGCAATATTTAGGAGCCCATCGAAGTTTCTCTGAGACCCAACAATTTAAGAGATCTATATTAGCTCCTTCTAAAGTTTGAACGGAGCATTGTTGGTTCAAGTCTGACATATGGACAGGGGAGAGGTTTGTGTCACCCAGAAGCAGGCTTCCCTCAGGTAGGGGCCGGGTAGGGGTTACACCCTGCGGTTCCGGTGTCGTCTGCTGTGAGTTGTATGTTCCCTGAAGTAACCCGACTTGTTCTTCCAGTGAAGAGATACGATCATTTAACTTGTTGACTGTGATTGTGAGTTTATCGATAACAAGATCTCTGACTTTTATTCTCTCTCTCATTTCTTCAATGTCTCTCATTTCCTCTTGAGGAGCTAATTCACAGTTATCAACATTACTCTCTGAATCGTTTGTTAGTGACGATCTATGCTTTTCAAGAATCATATCAATGAGTTTATCTTTCGTGTGCCAGACCCTTGTGATACCTATTTCCCGACAGTGATTTTGTAATTCAATTTTTGTATAATTATCATTGAGGAATTCCCAAGTAGGGTTTTCCAAAGACACTAGGTTTTCAATAGAAGACATTATAATATGAAAAATACAAAACACTAAGATTAAAATACTTTTGCCACTGGCAGCGCTTGTAGATGTTCTTACTGCGCATGCGCAGAATTTGAAAAAAATTAAATGTGAGCCCTTTACGGGGAAATTTGATTATCTTAACTTAAAATAAAACTAAGTTCATAAATTCAAAAACTTAAGAGACACATTTTCATTGTTCTAAAACACTTCACAGGGTCACAGAGGTACATAAAATACACAAAGGCAGTTTAGAAAACACGAAAAACCATGAAAATATCAGGAACGTAAACAAACATGCTTACCCATGAGAGAGAGAGAGAGAGAGAGAGAGAGAGAGAGAGAGAGAGAGAGAGAGAGAGAGAGAGAGAGAGAGAGAGAGAGAGAGAGAGAGAGAGAGAGAGTCAAAAACTTTATTCCATCAAAAGAGAGAGAGAGAGAGAGAGAGAGAGAGAGAGAGAGAGAGAGAGAGAGAGAGAGAGAGAGAGAGAGAGGAGAGAGAGAGAGAGAGAGAGAGAGAGAGAGAGAGAGAGAGAGAGAGAGAGAGAGAGAGAGAGAGAGAGAGAGGAGAGAGAGAGAGAGAGAGAGAGAGGAGAGAGAGGAGAGAGAGAGAGAGAGACACTACTGACAGGCCAACTTTTACCTTCACTAAAGAGAAGAGCCGGAATAGAAGTACTCGAAATAGTATATTTTTTTGGAGATTTCTATCCTAAACATGAAATATCTCAATAGCATCGATTGCTACTTTAAAAGCAGCCATGGTTAAACTCCTATGACATAGCTTCAACGAAAGTTTCTCCGGCAGTTTGGCAAGATCAGGAGGCCTTTTCAGATAGGATCTTCTAAAACTCTTCCAACCTAGACACTGGAATTCCATGAGGTACGAGGGCTATTGGAAGCATGGCTCTTTACCTCGTATGCTTTACACTTCAAGAATCAGGCAAGGGTCGTATTTGTTACCTTCTTTACCTTGGCAGAATGAGTGAATTAGCTGCCTTCAGAATAGCAGCTTGCAGATGGTTGCCTGTCAAGTTAGTTAAATCCAGTCTTTCTGCAAATGAATGAGTATCCCACATATTGCAGGAGAGCATTAATCATAATACCACCCAAAGATAGTGAAATCTGCCCCGAGAATGCCTTTAAAAGCATAACTTATTATTTCCTCTCATCATAACACATATTTTTCCTACTTCACCTTGACACAGTGACAAAGTTGTCATACGCATGCTTCAAAACTCCAATTCTTTCCCATAAAGCTAACCCATCTATAAAGTAAAATCTCCCATGACACCAGGAAACTTGCCACTACAGCCACATTTTTCACTAAAATACAGAAAGTCTACAATGCCAGAGGATGGTTTTCCTGAAAGGTTATGTACATCAAAATTTTAAAGGACGTTTATGGCACTGAGAAAGCCTTCATTGTACCAACATAACCAATGTTTAATATATAATATGAATTGAATGGAATTATGCCGTGCACAGTACTCATATAGACATTATTTACTCATTAGTGTGCAGTATCAAATTTACTTTTAAGTTTTCCAGGTTGTCCATTAATACTCCATGTCCCATATTACTAATTGTCTGTATGAACTCTTCAAACCCATAACTCAAGAAATCTATTACATTTTAGTCCTTATGGTCGGCTACTGTTATCCCTTGTCTCTCAGAGTTACTTCTTGCTAACAGGTATCATTATCAATTTCGCTTTCAATAAAGAGTATTCCTTCAAAGCCTCTGTATACTACTCCCATACATAACCTTGTATTTTGCTTTGTGATATGGGTCATTTTTGTTACTGTTCTGGGGTTAAGCTGCCGGTTAAAAAAAAAAGTGAAGAAAACAAACAAGTTCGCATAAGTTCTGTTTCCTTTCCAAGAAGTCTAGCATTCCACATCTATCCCTTTGGTTATATGCTTGTAATAAATTTGATGGGATGCATGGAAACATACAGCAAAAAGGCACATTGGAAAGGGAAAAATATAGTTTTTGAACCTCCATGCAACCCGTCAAAAACCATTTTCTCCCTACTTACTACTTGAAAGTTTAATTCTTGTGATACAATGCTCTTTGCTGGCTAGGTAACAGAGATGAGCAGAAAGCATACTTTTCTGAACTTTACATGAGATGGGGCTGAGTCACACCCCCATCGGCTGTAAAATGGATCAACAGGGTGAACATGTGGCTGGAACCATAAATTTAATCTTATTTTTGATTGACTGATCTCCAAATTGGTTACTCCTTCACAAGAGATTCTTTGTAAACAGCATAGACTCTAAAATATATTCAATTCTTTCCTTAATATTCCTTTTCATTCAACAACAAAACTGGGAACTGAATCACAGCAAGCTTAAAATTGCATATGTATCCTAGAACTACAATATGCCTTCCATATCTAAAATGTAACAAACATAATTGCACTGCAGTACTTACAACTGTTGTTTCCTTGGTTTCTTCCGTGGAGAGAGACCATCAGGCAATCCGTGGGCTCCTCCTATAGCTGTACTTCCAGCTAACTGTGGATGAGGTATATTGAGAGTAGTAGTAGGGATAGAGTTTGATGCACCATCTGCAGCAGAATTATTGACTGAGGAGGGTCTGGGCAAAACGAGAGTTGCATCCTCAGGAGGCTCTTGCTTAATGTTGGGCGGAGTATGCAAAGAAATGTTCCCACTAGGATGATTGTTAGTACTTCCATCCATTTCTTCAATTTGTAACCCTGATAAGGATGAGTCTTACAAGTGCAAAGAACAACAATAGTTAGAGGAAATGAAAAACAATAATCAACCAAACAATGCTAGTTAAGCAATTAGGATATGTGTATCAGATACCAGAACAAGAATTTAACATAAAAAACCAATCAATTATAAAATATTTCAGAAAGTTGCCCTAATATTCAAAGGTATGCACACAAATTCTCACTACAATCAAGGAGGAGGAGAGCTGCAGTTCTCAGATTCTATTACCTTACATAGGGAAGAGATTTATGGGAATAAAAAGAAAAAGTGGTTTTGTGATGCAATTTACTACGTATGAAATAAACCAGACATAAGCAACATGGAATTTGTCAAATCAAAATATTAGAGTGAGAGTGGCATCAGCTAAACAGATACTGCACTCAAACGAGACAACAATTTTAGACATTAGCAGTGTCAGCTATAGCTGTCAAAGCTGCAGGCAGAGCTATATAAAGATTCTTTCAAGTTTTCTCCAAACCTTAAAAAAAAACTTTCCAGAATTTTAAATTTCATAACATCAACCTGAGTTCAGGAGTATCTTAGTCCGTTCTGGGAAATCAGGAAATACTGCATGCTGACTGACTGCTCTATTTATTCCAATACAATCAAAGTTTACGCAAAACTAACAAAAAATTCGTAACGACAGGAAGGAAAAGACGTATACTTTATACAACTAGCCATCAATACAACACTATATTATAAGATATTCTACACAACTTCATAAGAACATATATAGGCAACACCAAAGTTTCATGAACATTTCCTTTGCAAAATAATAGGCTATGTGGGAAAAAAGGCTATCAAATCTTCATTCATATACACAACATTGCTGATCGTTCAACTATGCATGACCTCAGTCTAAGCAAAGATATGAGATACTTCCACAAGATCACAAAACTGAGAATGCCAATGCAAGCAATAAAGCAAGATGTGAATCTTGAAACTGATGCCACAGTATCACATTTCATATAAAAAATATGAAATTTCTGTACTAAAACATTAATGACATACTTGATAAAACAGTTTTTCATGCTTTCATCAAAATTAAATTGAATCTCTACACTATTTATCGAGTTTACACCATTTACAAAAAGCCTTATGTTAGAAAATAATAACTCTTTAAATAAACAGACAGCAATTTATGCCAAAGCTTCATTAAAGCTACTTAAATGGATATGATCAAAATTGTACTTAATTATTATTATAAAAAAAAAATATATATGATACAAGTAACGTACATTACAGTCAGACAAGCTTAACTACGAAATTTTCCATACATAAAGTTTTATCACATCTAAGACAGGAGGGTGGCCATACATCCAAAGAAATACAAAAATAAAATAAAATCCTGATCACTGAATCGACAAACAAAAACTCCTTCCAGATTATAAAAAACGGCAGAGAAGCAAATTCATTCCACACAATCACAAAATGCTGACATATAGTGTATAAAACAGATGTACATCCTCATTAGAATATATAAAAAATTATGTTACAGTAGGTTATACAGTATACAACCAACCTGATATAACATAAGTAAGTGCCACAAAGCCCTAATAAAGGGAACACAGAAAACCAGAGAAATCTAAGACAAGGTTTTGATTTTTGCTTATTCTTGATAACATAAAATATATAAAACTGTGACTACTAGAATAATTACAATTAGCAAGACAATAATGTGTATTACTTTTGATATCTTGTTTCTTTGAC
Organism: Halocaridina rubra; assembly: GCA_037179515.1. Classification (NCBI taxonomy): domain Eukaryota; kingdom Metazoa; phylum Arthropoda; class Malacostraca; order Decapoda; family Atyidae; genus Halocaridina; species Halocaridina rubra. The sequence continues at coordinate 5,107 of JAXCGZ010008515.1, forward strand.
TGATTTTGGCCACCCTAATGACTCTGTCAGAACGAGATAATTAGTAAAGACCTTGGCTGTGGTTGCAAAATGCTTAACATCAAAATGATGTTAAGCTAAAACGACTAAATGCGTGTAGAGAAATTCCTTGGAGCCATAAAAACTATGGATTCTATACAGAAACAACAATCTCTAATGAATACATACAAAAGGGCTAATTTAATTGAATTTCCATTATTCCAAGAGACAATGCTTCCCAAAAAAAATTATGCAAGATTTATTCAATACTAACTTTCCTTTTGAAACAAAACAGAATACTCACCGGGAGAGGAGTTTGCAGATATTGTTGTGGATCCTGAAGAGGCATTTCCATTGCCTCTTGAATCAGGTCTTTTTGGAGAAGGTGGAGAGGGCATTGGCAATGAGAGGGCAGACGTCAGGTTTTTAACAGCTTTAACAGGTGTTCTGAAAAATTTATTCAATACCAGTGGTAATAGCAATCATTAAGAATCCCACTACATGCCAGTATAGCACAAAATCATATGGCAACCAAGATAAAGCTAATAACAAAAATTTGTTTTGCAGTAGTTCTTACCCATCATTATCGGGTCTCTTTCGAAGAATAGAGGGTCTGGGAGATGCATTTAATTTGTTTGAAGGTGGAGGTATGGTACCTTGTGTAGCTGAACAGTCTCCACTTGGTCCAGACCCAACCAATCCCCCTCCAACACTAGCATTGGAGGCTCCAGAAGCAACTCTTAAAGGACCTCCTTGTACATACTGAAAACAAAATGCATAATCTAATTATCTACCTTTATCTCTCATATAAAGGTTCCCTGAGGAAATTTCATTTAGTAATAGTAACATCAGCATGCCTTGTATTGGCATATTCTTATTGCTACTTCTATTTCACTGGCTGAGTGTGGCACTAGCAAACTCCAAACTCTAAGGTTCTATCCCAAGTACTGATGTGACCATGGCTGTCTCTAACATATTCAAGATAGAGGAGTCTCATATAAATAAAGACTTTAGAGGTAGTTCCTCAGACAACATAGTGGATTACTTTTAACACACACAGATATATAAACTGATTCATAACAACCTACCAAACTGTGTCGTTCCCTTAGAAGTCCAAGGTCCCACAATAAAATAACAGAAATTAACTCCCACGTCTGGCAACATTAATGAGACAGTACAAATGACACAACTTCAGCTCATCTGAAGATTTGAAGGTCAGATATGAAGCCGGTCTGATTCCACCCACAATGCAGTCCAATTTATTCCACCATCTTGAATACCAGCCATTCAAAACGGTTTATAATGTGCTTGAGTTACAATGTTTCATGGCTACAATGCATCTACCAAAAATTATATTGCTCCTTTTTTTTTTTATCATTTTTGGCCTGTATTATGTCTCCCAAATGTAAAGCAGATTCTTCTGTTGGCAATGCTTTAAAGAAAAGGAAAGCCATCACCATGGAAGTGAAATTAGAGATAGTGAAATCCATGGAAAAGGGAGAAAGCTTACTACTGCATTATTATAGGTGTTTATTTAAGAGTGTTCCGACTACATTGAAATTCGGGTTACATCACATTTCAGGAACAGAACTCTGACGTAAATCAAGGACTCCCAGTATTAGAAATTAATTTTGTAGGATGTAAGCAGTATGGCACCCATTTGGTGGTAGAGTGAAAACACATGAAATACTACATATTTCACACTAATTACGTAGTACTGAAGGGAAATACTAAATAATTATATACTTTACAGTATCTTTATTGATAAGAGCTTTAAAAAAATTTAGTGCAATTTAGAGACAGGAGGTTAACAGTATAACATACAGTCCTGAGCACTAATCAGGCTCAAAGAGAAAATTTATCTTGTGTAAGTCTTAGTAATATATCTTAATACACTCAGTTCGCTTTTTATGCATGCTTAAAATCCGCGAAATTGGAATAACGCCCCCCCCCCCCAAAAATAGTAAAAAAATGCGAATTACATGAATAATGCCCCCCCAAAAAAAATTTGAAACAAAAATTATTCATTTTAGTATATAATCGACCGCCTCGGAGGAACTTTTCCGCCATGCTGCCATGTGCTTCAGTGTCTCTTTACCCAGCATACTGCATGGATATATCGCTTGTTCTAACTGTGTTTGTGTTAGGATTTGTATATCATCATGGAAAAAGCGTGCTAGAGCACATCAGCTGATACGGAGGCAGCAAAACTTTTGCATATAAGAGGTTCGTTCTCCCGCATTCTCCTCCTCTTCTACCGCTTAATACGATCGGGTATTATGGAAAGAATGGGAAAAAAAGCATTAAGAACAAACAGCAAACAAACTTGCGATATAATATCGTCAGAGAAATAGCGACCGAGAGTGCATCAGCTGATACGGAGGCGGAAAAACGTTTGCAGATAGAGGTTCGTTTTCCAGCATCCTCCTCCTCTTCTATCGTTTAATGCGATCGGATATTATGGAGAGAATGGAAAAAAAGCATTAAGAACAAACAGCAAACAAACTTGCCATATAATATCGTCAGGGAAATAGCGTGCAAGAGTGCATCAGCTGATACAGAAGTGGAAAAACGTTTGCAGATGGAGGTTCGTTCTCCCGCATCTTCCTCCTCTTCTACATCTTAATGCAATTGGATATTATGGAGAGAATGGAAAAAAAACATTAAGAACAAACAGCAAACAAACTTGCCATATAATATTGTCAGGGAAAAAGCGTGCGAGAGCAAAAACGTTTGCAGATAGAGGTTTGTTCTCCCGCATCCTCCTCCTCTTTTACCGCTTTAGTTATGTGCTCACCGCCACCATGCACGTCCCAGTGTATGCCTCTTGCCCAGCGCATCATAGAGTGCATTTTGTTTACTGTACAGTAAATCTGTATTTCTTTTATACGCTACACTATTTGCATGTTATTATAAATAACTAAAGGTCTTTCTGCTTTGTTATGTACTTATAAAATATGTTTTACTTATCTTATATCTTTGGCAAAGTGTGTATGTACGACTGTGCAACGTATCTATGCCCACTATAATTGTTCTTATGGAAAATGACTCGTCACATTACACGATTTTCACATTACCCGTCACTTCTGAGAACCTATCTTTGCGTTATTCCAAGAACTAGGTGTACTCAGATGAGATTGGAGAGTAGGACTTAAATATTGACAGTGACTCTCAGCAAACTACCGAAGAAAGTATTTGCAAGTTTTTATTATATGTCAGTGATGTTGGAACTGAAAATTTAAACAAAAGATTAAAAAAGAAAGGTATTTATCTTTTTATTACAGCATTGTAGTGTAGCGTACTGTAGTAAACTACAATTTTTCCTTATTATGATTTTGACACCAGGGTGGGAAAAAAAAAAAAAAATTCTGCCCACATCTGGCCTGGCCACGAAGAAAACATAAAATAAAGAGAAACACAGATGGGGAGTGTTGTGCCTTGTCATATGAACCACAGTTTTGGACAATTAATTCCTGAAAATCATTGAAAACCCAAAAAGCTTGAAAACTAAAGCAAGTTTTCCTATAAGAATCAATGTAAAATGAATTAATTCGTTCTAGGACTCTAGACAATTGCTTATTTTCCTCCATATATTTTTAAATGAAAAGAAATCAGTAAATCTTACACAAAAAGAATAAACATAATACAAACAGAGCTAATAGTGTAAGTGGTAGGTGGCAGAGATGGGGAAGAGGAGAGATGCTATTTTATACTTATAACTCTCACTCCTTTTATGACAGCAGCTCCCTTGATTGCCTCCTTATGTTAGAAAAAGAACATATTGCTGATTTCTGCATACTGTATAGACTGAAAAGCCCAAAGATACGAACACCATTTTCATATTTAGCGAATTTCTTTTTTTACTTCTATCATGGATCTAACCAGCTTCCTTTTCACCTTCATGATTTCACTTGAATTTTTGGATCTGTGATGACTTACCTAACACTGTACAATACTGCACTATAATTTCTTAAAAAATACACTAAAACACAATGAAACACGAACTGTAGTACCTGAACAAGAAAAGAAACTTAGAATATTTGTGGAGATCTGCATGATAATAAATTACTATCAAATACACTGAAACACAATAAAATGAAAAGAAATACAGTGAGATACTGAAGTATTGCACCTAAATTAGAAAGAGTCCTGGAAATATCTGCACATATAATAATCTAGTATAAAACAGAATTAAATACCCTGCAAATTCAGGTAGAGCTCTACACATATAATAATCTATTATAAATCAAAATGAATGACCTGAACTTTTTCTATATAAAACAATGAATTTCAACAAAAGGCTTCTTAAATTCGTGCAGAGATCTGCACAATTACTGTTATAAAAATACAACGAAAGCCAATAAAATTCAAGAAAAAGCACTATGCATTTGCACACAGATCAGCCATGGCATAATTGAGGCATTCTCAACCAAAGCAAATTTTGGTCTTAAACAAGTTTGAAAATCAAAAGTTCAACATATAATATAAATATATATATACAGGGGGTCCCCAATTTATGACAGGGTTCCTCTCCTGACAGTTGTTGTAACCCGGTTTTCATTGTAAGTAGGAAAACACCTAAATACGAACCTAGATCCTTCACCAATACTAAAAATAAATAATCCAAAACATAGAAACATAATTTAAGTTCTCAAAGAAATAAAAATAGTAAAAGTACACTATACAGAAATACTTACTTTTACTTTTGTGATTGGCTTGCATCATCAGGCCCATAGTTTCCATTTCCAATAGGGTCGAACTGCTTAACACCAGTGAATTAGTACAAGAACAATAAAAAGGCATATGAGCGGGAAGTGGGCGACACTTCTTCTTCCCCCTTTTCCCAGCAATGAGCATTCTTTTTGCTTTCTCCTTAATCAACAGGAGGCTCACTGGGATGTGCCGTCGATGCTGGTCATCCAGCCAAAGCACTAATAACTTAATTTCAATCATGTTGAAAGTATGAAATCACAGCGAATGAGCATGATAAACCATATGGCGTATGAAAGTGAACAGAGGGATGGTTCTTTTTCTTCTTCTTCTCAGTCTAATGCCATGTGATGACGTAGCCAACCTCAACAAACTTTTTCACATAAAGATCGAATTTACTGCTACGTATTTGGTAATTTTGTAAATAAATTAAATCTAATTCCTTCTAATAAACAAATACTTCAAAAAATAAATAAATAAAACCATTGACTGATATATACGTATACAACAATGGAGTAGACTATTTCTTCACCAGCCTCTAAAGCTTTTTCCATAGAGATCGTAATTATGGCTTTGTACAGTATTTAGTAATTTTGTATATAAATTTAATATAATTCCTTCACATAACCAAATAATTAAATGAAGCCATTAACTTGATATATAGGTACAGAAAAGTGCTGCTACATGTGTATTTGTCTGCCAAGCTCAAAACCTGTTCAGCGAACGAAGTTTATATTTACCACTCAAGCCAAGTAGGTAAAAAAATTGATTAATAATTTGAGGTCCTCTGTTGCAATGGTGGAACATCGTAACTTGGGGTACATGTAGCCCAGGGACTCAATATATATATATATATATATATATATATATATATATATATATATATATATATATATATATATATATATATATATATATATATATATATATATATATATATAATATATATATATATATACCTCACCTAACGTCGTTAATTGGTTCCAGGAGAGACGACTTAAGTTGAAAAACGACTTAAATCGAATTAGCTTGTCTTTAGGCTAGCCTAGATATACAGATTTACTGTAGTAGTAGTATAGTTGGGTGGGATATGCCTTTTGCAGAGGCTCCCAAGTCTTGGTTTTGCTTTGCTAAATTGCTTGTGCGGTTTTTATAGTTTGATTTCTTTTTCTACAAATTTTTTTTATAAATTTTTTTCTTTCTCTAATGTCTTTTTCACTACAATATCTAAATAACAATATATTAGCAATTATTTCAATTTTCTTTTCTATATATGGTTGTGCTAAAAAACTATATTCTGTTCTTATTTGTGCATATGCTTCACAAAAGAGTAGAAAATGTTCTAGGTTCTCTTCATATTGTTCACATGTTGGGAAGGTAGTATCTTTATTTTTAAATTTATGTACAGTAAACAAATTAATGAACTCTTTTACGCCGTTGGCAACAGGCTTAGCATGGGGTCCAGTGTTGCCAGATAAAGCGGATGTTTTTATTTTCTAATGTATGGTACATTTTAAGATATGTACTGTAAATTAAATAAAAATGTACTTCATCTTTAAGATACTTGAAATAAATTACCAGCTTACATGTATGTTTTTTATATTTATCATTTCTCTCATTTATGTATTCTGGCAACACTGATGGTGGCAGTGAGGACGAGGATGTCTACGTTTTGTCACACTTCCGTATCAGCTGATGCGCCCACACACGCTATTTCCCTGACAATATTATATTAAAAATATGTTTGCTGTTTGTTCTTAATGCATTTTGTCAATTTTCTTCATAATATCAATTCAAAACAATAGCGGTTTCGAGGGAACGACGAGTGACGACGCCTAACGGTAGATATTGGAACTACTGTACGTATTTTAACAAGATATTTATATGCTTTTATTCTTATTTATTGTACAATAACATGATTTTATGTACTTTTGTTTTTATTTAGAGCATTGGGATCCATATCCTCAAAGGAAAGTCCTTTTTGATAAATGCAAATGCCTGCTGCATTCTTATTCTTATAAATATTCTTATTACTATTATCATTATTATTATTATTATTATTACTATTATTAATATGAAGAGTAACGACGCCTAACAGTAGATATTGGAACTACTGTACGTATTTTAATAAGAATTTATATGCTTTTATTCTTATTTATTGTACAATAACATGATTTTATGTGCTTTTGTTTTTATCTATTGTACAGTAACATGATTTCATGAGCTTTTAATGGTTTTCTAGTGATATTATGATTCCAATATTTGTAGCGGACAGACGTAAAGTTGATTATAATGACGTAAACTTTATTTTTATTTTTTTTTATTTTTCCATACATTTTTTTGAAAACCGACGCATAATCGAGAACGACTTAACTCGAAACGACCTACGCCGAGGTATACCTGTGTATTATATATCTATATATATTTTTTTTAAATAAGATTATTGTGACACCAGGATGGGCCAAAAAACGATAAAATAAAACAGCCTTTATCAGGCTGTAAAGAGAAACAGAGATGGAGAGTGTAATGACCTGTCAGATGTGAAGGGATTATAAAAAATGTGTAATGAATCTCCAGCTCTCTGTTGGGTTTTTAATATACCTCTGCATTACTTTCATGATGTCTATTCCAATAATTCTCCTTAGGTCTTCTTCTTCTTATTATTATTATTGGCAACAATAATTTTCCTTTGATGATGATTGTGGAGATTATTATCATCATCAATATTATTATTATTATTATTATTATTATTATTAAGGGCTCATCATTGTTTGTACAACTGTTGGTTTAATTACTTTAATAACTGTGCACCTTATAGCTTATATCTGCTATAGTTAGGAATGAACGCATTCTATCTGAATGCCACTATGTTCATATTACAGATTCCCCAACCTCACTCATAGCTTCATTTTAGCATTTAATTCAATTCCCAATCTCATTCGGGCATTACAATAACCAGATAAGCACATTACATATGTGAAAACATGAATCATTTTTTACCCCGACCGGGACTCGAACCTAGGACTTATGATTACTAAGTCAAGGCGCTACCCATGCACCACAGAAGGTTAAAAGGAATCCAACCTTATAGCTTATATCTGCTATAGTTAGGAATGAACGCATTCTATCTGAATGCCACTATGTTCATATTACAGATTCCCCAACTTCACTCGTGGCTTCATTTTAGCATTTAATTCAATTCCCAATCTCATTCGGGCATTACAATAACCAGATAAGCACATTACATATGTGAAAATATGAATAATTTTTTACCCCGACCGGGACTCGAACCTAGGATTTATGATTACTAAGTCAAGGCGCTACCAATGCACCACAGAAGGTTAAAAGGAATCCAACCTTATAGCTTATATCTGCTATAGTTAGGAATGAACGCATTCTATCTGAATGCCACTATGTTCATATTACAGATTCCCCAACCTCACTCGTGGCTTCATTTTAGCATTTAAATTCAATTCCCAATTTGTAATGCCCGAATGAGATTGGGAATTGAATTAAATGCTAAAATGAAGCCACGAGTGAGGTTGGGGAATCTGTAATATGAACATAGTGGCATTCAGATAGAATGCGTTCATTCCTAACTATAGCAGATATAAGTTATAAGGTTGGATTCCTTTTAACCTTCTGTGGTGTATTGGTAGCGCCTTGACTTAGTAATCATAAGTCCTAGGTTCGAGTCCCGGTCAGGGTAAAAAATGATTCATGTTTTCACATATGTAATGTGCTTATCTGGTTATTGTAATGCCCGAATGAGATTGGGAATTGAATTAAATGCTAAAATGAAGCCACGAGTGAAGTTGGGGAATCTGTAATATGAACATAGTGGCATTCAGATAGAATGCGTTCATTCCTAACTATAGCAGATATAAGTTATAAGGTTGGATTCCTTTTAACCTTCTGTGGTGCATTGGTAGCGCCTTGACTTAGTAATCATAAGTCCTAGGTTCGAGTCCCGGTCGGGGTAAAAAATGATTCATGTTTTCACATATGTAATGTGCTTATCTGGTTATTATAATGCCCGAATGAGATTGGGAATTGAATTTAATACTAAAATGAAGCCACGAGTGAGGTTGGGGAATCTGTAATATGAACATAGTGGCATTCAGATAGAATGCGTTCATTCCTAACTATAGCAGATATAAGCTATAAAGTTGGATTCCTTTTAACCTTCTGTGGTGCATTGGTAGCGCCTTGACTTAGTAATCATAAGTCCTAGGTTCGAGTCCCGGTCGGGGTAAAAAATGATTCATGTTTTCACATATGTAATGTGCTTATCTGGTTATTGTAATGCCCGAATGAGATTGGGAATTGAATTAAATGCTAAAATGAAGCTATGAGTGAGGTTGGGGAATCTGTAATATGAACATAGTGGCATTCAGATAGAATGCGTTCATTCCTAACTATAGCAGATATAAGCTATAAGGTTGGATTCCTTTTAACCTTCTGTGGTGCATTGGTAGCGCCTTGACTTAGTAATCATAAGTCCTAGGTTCGAGTCCCGGTCGGGGTAAAAAATGATTCATGTTTTCACATATGTAATGTGCTTATCTGGTTATTATAATGCCCGAATGAGATTGGGAACTGAATTTAATACTAAAATGAAGCCACGAGTGAAGTTGGGGAATCTGTAATATGAACATAGTGGCATTCAGATAGAATGCGTTCATTCCTAACTATAGCAGATATAAGTTATAAGGTTGGATTCCTTTTAACCTTCTGTGGTGCATTGGTAGCGCCTTGACTTAGTAATCATAAGTCCTAGGTTCGAGTCCCGGTCGGGGTAAAAAATGATTCATGTTTTCACATATGTAATGTGCTTATCTGGTTATTATAATGCCCGAATGAGATTGGGAATTGAATTTAATACTAAAATGAAGCCACGAGCGAGGTTGGGGAATCTGTAATATGAACATAGTGGCATTCAGATAGAATGCGTTCATTCCTAACTATAGCAGATATAAGCTATAAAGTTGGATTCCTTTTAACCTTCTGTGGTGCATTGGTAGCGCCTTGACTTAGTAATCATAAGTCCTAGGTTCGAGTCCCGGTCGGGGTAAAAAATGATTCATGTTTTCACATATGTAATGTGCTTATCTGGTTATTGTAATGCCCGAATGAGATTGGGAATTGAATTAAATGCTAAAATGAAGCTATGAGTGAGGTTGGGGAATCTGTAATATGAACATAGTGGCATTCAGATAGAATGCGTTCATTCCTAACTATAGCAGATATAAGCTATAAGGTTGGATTCCTTTTAACCTTCTGTGGTGCATTGGTAGCGCCTTGACTTAGTAATCATAAGTCCTAGGTTCGAGTCCCAGTCGGGGTAAAAAATTATTCATGTTTTCACATATGTAATGTGCTTATCTGGTTATTGTAATGCCCGAATGAGATTGGGAATTGAATTAAATGCTAAAATGAAGCCACGAGTGAGGTTGGGGAATCTGTAATATGAACATAGTGGCATTCAGATAGAATGCATTCATTCCTAACTATAGCAGATATAAGCTATAAGGTTGGATTCCTTTTAACCTTCTGTGGTGTATTGGTAGCGCCTTGACTTAGTAATCATAAGCCCTAGGTTCGAGTCCCGGTCGGGGTAAAAAAATTATTCATATTATATATACATATATATATATATATATATATATATATATATATATATATAATATATATATATATATTATATATATATATATATATAATATATATATACAGTGATCCTTCGCTGTATCGCGTTTCATGGCTCGCGATTTCACTGTACCGTGATTTTTTTTTGGCAATTTTATTTTCGGGGAGGGGGGGTTATATGCAAAAATATTAAAATATTAAAAAAATAAAAATTGTCAGTATTTTCATTTTTTTTTATTAAAAAAAAAATTCATTATCTAATTGATAAAAAAATTTTATTTCCCAGCCTACGAATCATAAATCAGTAAAAAATAGTAAAAAACATAAATTTAGATATACAGTATAACTCACAGTATTGCATCATGTGAAATAGTGTTCGATAGCGTACAATGTATTGGGGTCGCAGCTACGTGAGCTAGCATATATATTTATATTTCCAGTAGTTTCATGATTTTATTGATAAAAAAAACTTATTTCTTAGCCTAAGAATAATAAAACAGTAAAAAATAGTAAAAAACATAAATACTAACAGTATTGCACCATGTAAAATACGATACCGGTATCAGCGTTTCGGAAAACGAAAAGGGTCGAACCTACGTAAGATAGTACATATAGAAATATTCATTATTTTATTGATAAAACAAGTATTTCCTAGCCTAAGAGTAATAAAACAGTAAAAAATAGTAAAAAACATAAATTTAGATATATCTCACAGTATTAAATAGAAAAAAACATAAATTTAGATATATAACTCACAGTATTGCATCGTGTGAAATAGTGTCCGATAGCGTACAATGTATTGGAGTCGCAACTACGCGAGCTAGCATATATATTAAAATTTCCAGTAGTTTCATGATTTTATTGATAAAAAAAACGTATTTCTTAGCCTAAGAATAATAAAACAGTAAAAAAATAGTAAAAAACATAAATACTAACAGTATTGCACCATGTAAAATACGATACCGGTATCAGCGTTTCGGAAAATGAAAAGGATCGAACCTACGTAAGATAGTACATACTGAAATTTTCATTATTTTATTGATAAAACAAGTATTTCCTAGCCTAAGAGTAATAAAACAGTAAAAAATAGTAAAAAACATAAATACTAACTGTATTGCAACATGTAAAATACGATACCGCTATCAGCGTTTCGGACAAAGGCTTCTACCATCTTCCATTGTCTCGCCTCACTCGTTCAGACTAACTCACGTGTGCGCCGTTCACGTTGTACTTATTAATACGTTTTGCTTGTGAATTTTTTATTGGCATATTTTAACCTTTGCAATGCCTCCCAAGCATCCTTCATCTTCTAAGGCTTCTTGTAGTGAGCCTAAGCAGCAAAGGAAAATGTTAACCATAACAGATAAGGTAAATTTACCTATCACGTACATATAAATTTACGTTGCATGCTGTTATTTATAAAATAAAGGGTGGTTTTTTAACAGTGCAGGGAGGGTTTATACAGTAAACGTAAAAATAATTGTAAAATACCTATGTACATGAGCATGTCATATAAATTTACGCTTGCATGCTGTTATTTATGAAGTAAAGGGTGGTTTGTTAACAGTACAGGGAGGGTTTATACAGTTTATACGGTGTAAACGTAAAAATAAATTAAAATAACTATATACGGTGTAAACGTAAAAATAAATTAAAATAACTATGTACATATAGGCTGATCCTACTCCGCGATTTTCCTGTCTCGCGCCGGGTCCCAGAACCGAACCTTCACGATAATTGAAGGAACACTGTATACAGTATTCTCTACACGCTATTTCTCTGACGATATTATATCGAAAGTTTGTTTGCTGTTTGTTCTTAATGCTTTTTTAATTTCTCTTCATAATATTCGATCGAATTAAGCGGTAGAAGAGGAGGAGGATGCAGGAGAACGAACCTCTATCCACAAATGTTTTGCCACTTCCATATCAGCTGATGCACCCTCGCACGCTATTTCCCTCATGATATTATATCGAGAGTTTGTTTGCTGTTTGTTCTTAATGCTTTCTTTAAATTTTTTCATAATATTTGATCGCAT
>JAXCGZ010008515.1:25000-32521 GCA_037179515.1 Halocaridina rubra
TTGTCCATGGGAAACTCTAGGAGTAGCAGCCACAGATACAGTGCCTTGATTGGGTGTTGAAGCTTGCTGGGGTAATACTTTGGCCACAGGAATTGTGTTGCCTCCCATTACTCTACCTATTCCACTACCAACAACAGTACCACCTGTTCAAAAGATTCATAGCACTAAGTGTAAAAGGGAGCAATAAGAAATATGGATAAAATTACATATTGCTTCAGTAAGAAAGTATCCTTTGCCTTTTTTAGTCATTATAACATGTACACAGGGGGTCCCCGCTTTATGTCAGGGTTTTGTTCCTGACAGCAGACTTAAAAGTGGATTTCGATGTAAAAAAAAAAAAAAAAAAAAAAAAAAAAAAAAAAAAAAAAAAAAAAAAAAAAACGTAAATTTGAACCTAGGTTCCCCACTAATGTTAAATATAAATGATTAATCTAATACATAAAAATAGTTAAAGTACACTATACAGTATTGCTTAACTTTACTACTGAGGTTGGTTTGCATCTGGATCACTGGTATGTCAAACAAATTATTTATTAATAATTTATTAGTCTCCGATGTAACAGCAGAACGATTTAACTCGGAACAACTTAAAACGGGGACCCCCTGTACTTCAGTGTAATTTACTCATTACCATTATTGTTGTGAGTCTTAAAATATCAAGGAAATTGAGCAGCGCTGGAGGAAGACGTGGAAATCACAATGAAATGAATAATTAAAATTCTAAATTACACTTAAACCTCGATTTAACGGTCTAATAGGAGGGGAGTCAGTCTGATATTTTTGACTGTCCGTTGTTTCCAAATTGGGGCCTATAACAGCTAAGATGAATAATAACATTACAAAAAGAAAAGGAATACTCCCTGTAATACTTTTAATCAAGCACTACATCATGCACATCATCCAATGTAATAATATACCAGTAAACTTTTTTTTCTTTTAATACTGTGACACCGGGACAGGCAAGAAAATTGCCCTCATCAATAAAGGCCAGAGCATGAAGAAAATAAGAAGACAAAGGAAAAGAAAAAGGTTAAGGACAAGGGAGAGATGAGGTAATGATAAACTACGGAAAAGGAAAGGCTGAGAGAACAGTCAAAGTATTGAGGACCTACAGATATGGCAGGATTAGGCCCTGAGATGACGATAGATCCGCTTATTGAAGGAAGATAGGTTATGAGAAGTAGGAAAGATAGAGCGAGGAAGAGAATTCCAGAGTTTGAAGGTAGATGGGAAGACATAGTTGCTGCAAAGATCAATCCGCAAGCTACAAATCTCCAAACAGTACCTGTGAGACAAGGCCGCTTGGCAAGTGTTACGTGGCTTAGGCAGTGGGGGAGGGCTGCAACTCGCCAACTCGTCAGAGCAGTGATGGAAAAAGTAACGACAGAAAAGAGAAAGGGATGATACCTTACGGCGAAAAGAAAGAGAATCCTGAATAGAAATTAGAGAAGGGTCATCAATAAGTCTGACTGCCTTAGATTCAACCCTATCAAGGAGCGAAGTATAAAAAGAAGCACCCCAGATGTGCAAGCAGTATTTAAACCAGGGACAGATAAGAACTTTATAAATTTAAAGTAACTGTAAAGAGCTAAAGTAATGATGAAAACTAAACAGAGCCCCAAATTTTTTGCATGCAGATTTAGAAATTTGAATTATGTGATTCCTCCAAGACAAGTTAGAGGCTATATGGATTCCTAATATATTGATATAATTGAGGGGGTAAATTTTGTTAGTTTTGAAGACAATAGGGCTATCAGGAGGAAAAAAGATAAAGAGATAGCCAGAAGCTGTGTCTTGGAGGCATTAAATTTAACTAAATTTTGGGTGCCCCACTTAGATATCCTCTGCAAATCGGAGTTGAGAGTAGAAGAAAGAGAGATACAAGATTGATTACGAGTATCAGATGAAGATTGTGAAGAAAAGGCAGAAGAAAAATGAAGGGTAGAATCATCAGCAAAGGTGTGAAGAAGTGAGGAAGATGGGGACTAATGCTTGTTGATGAAGAAATGGAACTGAGTAGAAGAAAGAACAGAGCCCTGTGGAACACCAATGGTAACAGGGAATGGGCTATATGTTGCACCATCAACAACCACAGATATAAAACGGTCAGAAAGAAAACTGGAAATCAGAGAACAGAGAGAAGGGGTAAAGTCATAGGCAGAAAGCTTGGCCAAAAGAGCCTTGTGCCAGATTCTGTCAAAAGTCTTAGAGATATCAAGGGCAACAACAGGATTCTCCACAGTTCCTCAGAGAAAGTAGGACAGGAGGTCACTAGTGGATCTTGCCTTGCAGATGCCTTACCAGTGATCGGAGATAAGTCGTTAAATTCAAGACCTTTCAAGAAGAAAGCATTAAGCAAAGTTTCGAAATAGGACAAGAGGCTGGTAAATTGCATGAGTAGAGCATTCACACTTTTTTAGGAACAGGTTGCACTAGAGCATCCTTCTGAGATGAAGGATAGATACTGGTTGAGAGAACGAGGCAAAAAAGACGGTGAAGCACGAAAAACCCAGTTCAACTGCAAACTCCTTAAGGAACCTTGCAGGGATACCATCAGGACTGGATGCCGTGTAAGTCTTTAGCGAGCAAAGAACCTTATGAACTTTAAGCGAAGAAAGAATATGGGGGGCATAGGGATAGAGGGGTAAAGACTGAAGGACAGCTGCGCTGGAATTATTTATGGAAGAGTTTGCAAAAAAATGAGAGCCAAAGAGAGTGGCTTTGTCAGTGGGAAAGCAAGCTACAGAACCATTAGGACAAATGAGAGAGGGAAAGCTTGAGTTACAGAAGTTTTTGGAGAGGCTTTTGGCTAAGGACCAGAAACATGTATTAGTGGGAGAGGAGTTAAAATCATCAACTTTCCTTCTTATAAAGGAAGCTTTAGATCTCCGATTCCGAGCAGAACAGCCATTCCTAGCTACAATAAAAGCAGAGCAAGTTAAATAAAAAGATATTTGTTAAACTGAGGTTCATTAAATCAAGGTATGAATGCATATCACATTAAATGATAAGCCTTCAGATAAATAGGTATGCACACCATTATAAGAGCATGATGATGACAATATTCAAATAACTATTACCTTAGATATTACATCACTATGAGCTGCATAAAGTGAATATAAAGACCTAAGAGCTAATACTATGCTCTTAAGAATGACTTTATTACCTTATTACAAGGTCAAAGTTTTGAACTCCTACCCAGTACATGCATCTACTTATATTATAACGATTGCATCAATACCTGATCTATGCTGAACACCCACAGACTGAGGATGCTGTGCACCATGAGTGCTGACTTGAGCTTTCTGTGTTGCAACACTTGCCAATCCAGAGATCTGGGCCAGAGCTAGAGGTGGTCCCTGAGCAGGTTGTGTTATGACTTTAGGGCCCTCCGCAAAAGAGATGGTCTGCGTCTGTACACCTGCTTTGTTACTGTGATGAGCATGTGGTGTTCTCACTGAAGGGATATTACAAGCGTAAGAAAATTAATATGTAATTATACAACGATCGCAGACCCCTTATAGGGGTGGAGGCTAAGTCAAACCACACAGTCATTCACCAGAAAGCCCATCCATCCTATACCGCACATCTCAGCACCTGCGATAAAGGATTGCCACAATTCCCTCCACTTCCACACAATTTGGATCACAGTGTAATCTTGGAACATCTCATCTGCCATGAGGCCCAAAAGCCAAAGATGGCTCACCCAAACATCATCATCTAACAGCAATACCTGCATTTAGTTGTCCTGGTCTGCAGCACAGAGAACCTGTGGCAAAATCCCTAAGACTGTGTCATCCATTCACAATCTCTCCACACCCATCACTATCTCTGGCAATCTCTCTTTTCTCAACCTTATTCCAATTATTTATACTCTCTCACTCACTAATTATTTCCATATGTCCTTACCATCACAGTACCCTCTGGTCTAACTTTAATGAGTTTTCTCCCCATGCTGTTCTCTCCCTCACCTCAAAATTTCTCATTCTATTCCTTCGTGACACACCTGTCATACACATCAAACACCTTATCTCCAATACATTCAATTTCTTCCTTTCACTCTCTCTTACAATCCAAGTCTAAGCTTCATACAATGTTGTAGGCACAATCATTATTTCAGGCAACTCCCTCTTTGAAAGCATACTCAAAATACTATGTTTCATCACTCTTTTCAAATCTTTCTGCAACTCATCAATGCATTACTCCTCCATCTGTCACTATTGATAACCCCAGATACCTAACGCTCTCCAATTCCTCAAGAATGTGACAATGCACTCATATACAGTCCAACATCATCATCACTCCCTGTATATATCTATACCTTAATACCATTCACTCATGGTTTCACATTCACTCATAACTGGCTTCTCTCACACACCTTTACATACTTAAGTCGGTAACTGCTCTAGTTTCTTAGAATCAGCCACAAGCATATTGTAATTTACTTTGATTCACTCCCCAATACCTCCCATTCTCATCAACTAATGGCAATTCTCTGCCTACCACTCTTGCATTTACATCCTGAACCACTGCATCGGGAAGTAAATGTATTAGGTTGGCCCACTGGACCAGCCGACTGTTGCAATACTACAACTGATGGTATTTCCGACTCAACTAGAACTGACCAAGGCAGATCCATGTTAAGTCTTTCTTCGGTCATGGTTCTTTCCCTATGCCTACATCTACATAGAATATTCTGGTATATTTGTTACACATCTCTTACTATCCAATTTCATTTGACAAGTCACAACACCAACTATGTTTCTTTTTTTTTTCTCTCTCTCTCATCTTCCCCATGATTATGGAGGGCTTGTAACTTATGGACCTCAGTACCTGGCATAGAGGGGTGCTAAGAATCACCATGGATTTTGTTCTACTCCACTATTGGCGTGAGGATAAACATGCTTGGTGAAAGTACTGCTTCTGCCTATAACCTTTTACTTCCTGATAGATCTGCTTCTTTCCCTTTACACTTTTCTAACATTCGAGGTATGAACTTGAATCTTTTATCTGCGGAACAGCTCTTGGGTACATCCCTCCCTAAGCTCCTTCTCCTTTCAAAAACTCAGTTGTCTAGCTATGCATCCTCTGACCCATTTCAAATCTCTCACTACATCCTGTATTCTTGTTTCCGTTTCAATGTCAGGGTCTGTGCTTACTATTACATAAATATTCCTACTGCAAGGCTCATGGACCATGAATCTCCTGACTTTGATGTGCTCTGGATGAAGAGCTATCTCTCCACTACCACTATATATCTTTGCTTCTGATACTGCTCTTCCAACTCCACTGACTTTATCTCTTTCTTTGATTATCTATCCTCTTCCCATGTGTCCTTGTTATCTTCTCACCTACATGCTGAATGTGTCTACACTGGAACCTTTAATGTACACCATAGTGAGTGGCTTCATTCTTCTCACACTGATGTGGTGGGAAGTGAGGCCCTTGCTTTCTGTCACTCACGATTTGGACCAGACTGCCAAACATCCTACTCATGTTCCCGATCGTCACAACCATGCAGCTAACACTCTTGACCAATTCTTTGCTTCTTATCCTACAACTATCCATATTCCAGACTCTCCCCTGTTGGTAACTATATCCAGTCTTTAATTTCAATCTCTTCCATTTTCGCTCCCCTTCCATCAATTCCTCCTACTTAGCACCATTTCTGGAACTTCGAGTATACCCAACGTGATGATTACGTAACTTTCTCTTTGGCTTCCCAAGGGATGACTACCGCTTTTGGACCCGCTAACCTGATCAGGTATTCCTAAAGGTTACTGGGATCATAACCTTGGGTACTGAGAGGTTCATTACCTCCTCTATGAAAACTTTTCTCCCCTTAATCCTCAGTCTGATCGTGCCTGTTCTGTGTATTCAGGCCTGGTCTACCAAGTCTCTCCTGATTTAACTCGCTCTGCTTTTATTGCGGCTTGACATCGCTGCACTGCTCAGATTTCTAGGTCTAATGCTTTCTTTTTAAGAAGGAAAGCTGATGGCTTGAACTTCTTTCCCAATGATAAATGTTCCTGGTCCTTAACCAAAAAACTCTCCATAAACTTATTGCTTCAAGCTTCCCCCCTCTCCTTCTATAGCTTGCTCTCCCATTTATACTCTCTTTGGCTCTACTTTTTAAGCTAACTCTTCAATATGCAATTCTAGCACATATGACCCTTGTACTTTACCCCTCTCTAACTATATACCTTCTCCTATTCTTGCCTCAAGAAAAAGTCCATAAAGCTTTTCACTCACTAAAGACAAACAAGGCATCCAGACTCAATGATATCCCTGCAAGGTCCTTAAGGAGTTTGCAGATGAACTCGCTCCCATGCTTTGCAGTCTTTTTCACCTCATTCTCTCAGCCAGTGTCTATCCTTCATCTTGGAAGCACGCTCTAGTTCAGCCCGTTCCAAAGAAAGATGACCATTCTATTCCTCCTAATTACCAACCAATTGCCCTAACCTCTGCTATCGCTAAAGTATTAAAAAATTTGCTCAAGTATCACTATTTGAAATATCTGAAATATAACTCGCTTATTTCTGATCAACAATATGGCTTCCACAAGGCAAGATCCACTGATGACCGTACGGTCATCTTCTCTGAAGAAGTAAGCCTCTGATTTGGAGGTGACATAATACAAATTCTAAAACTGCCTCTAAAAAATTAAGAACTTTGTTTTATTTTCAACATTACAGACTCTCCCCAACTTATGAACGAGTTACGCTCCGAGTCGCCATTGATATCCTGAATTCTTCGAGAGTTGATATTTAGTAGTACAGTACAGTATTGTATTTGGTGTAAAGTATATGTCTACCAAATATTCCTACATCATGTACATAACTTTCTACATAACAATAGTAGATTGCAGAGGCACTGACTGCACTTTTCACGTTTGTATCTCCAGATGTTCATATATCGGGAGTTCATAAGTTGGGGAGTGTCTGAGTTTTCATCTTTTAAGTTACTTACAATCTATAAAGGTTGTATCTGCCCCTGCTTACAATAAAGCTCTCACATCTAGGGTGCTTCTACTTATATTTATCTCCTTGTTTGGATTGAATCTAAGACAATTTGACTCATCAATTACCATTTTCTTACTTATAATCTAGGCTTTTTCTTCACAGTAATGTATAACCCCTTTCTTTTTTCTATTGCTACTACTTCCATCGTTGCTCTGATGAGTTGGGGAGTTGCATCCCTCCTCACTGCAGAGGCTGTGAAGCACTCGCCAAGCGGCCTCATCTCGCAGGTACTATGTAGAGATATGTAGCTCATGGATTGGTCGGTGCAGTGACCGTTTCTTCCCTTCTATCTCCAGACACTGGAACCCTTTTCCTCCTGTCTTTTCTAAACACTTATGACCTATCTTCCTTCAAAAAGCTGATCTATCGTCATCTCAGGGCTTAATCCCCCCCATATTTTTAGGTCTTCATTACTTTAACTCTTCATTCCGCTAGTCATTTTGCTACTGTTTATCACTCTCTTATTTCTGCCTTGTCATTAAACTGACACTTTTTTGTC
>JAXCGZ010008516.1:0-5000 GCA_037179515.1 Halocaridina rubra
TATATATATATACATATATATATATATATATATATATATATATATATATATATATATATATATATATATATATATATATATATATATATATTATATATATATATATATATATATATATATATATATATATATATATATATATATATATATATATACATATATATATATATATATATATATATATATATATATATATATATATATATATATATATATATATATATATATATATATATATATATGTATATATATATATATATATATATATATATATATATATATATATATATATATATATATATATATATATATATATATATATATATATATTTATATATATACATATATACATATATATATATATATATATATATATATATATATATATATATATATATATATATATATATATGTATATATATATATATATATATATATATATATATATATATATATATATATATATATATATATATACACACACACACACACACACACACTCATTTCGGAGCTCATCTGTCTGTCTTCTTCTCTGGGCACATACAGAAAAGGTACCACTGGCAATACTATGCATATTCCCTATAACTGATTTTTAGACAATGATAGTTATGTGAATAACAGAGTAAGAATTGTACATTGGATTGGACACAAGATAAGGAAGCGTCAAAAATCTCTTAGTTAATCATATTATTAGTCAACTTTGTTCATGGACTCTCTTTTTTTCTATAAGTGTAGCTTGATATACAATCATGAGTTCGAGCTGGTGTTTGTAAATAAGTAATAATAATAATAATAATAATAATAATAATAATAATAATAATAATAATAATAATAATAATAATATAATAATAATAATAATAATAATAATAATAATAATAATAATAATAATAATAATAATAATAATAATAATAATAATAATAATAATAACATATCAGATCAGACATATCATTAAATGACTACATAAATTTAAAGGATATATTATTATAAGCAAGTTACCTTATATAAGATGAATGGGATTTAATAAAAGAGAGAATAGGTGGCTTTAACATCCGTTCAGTATTTTATGCTATTAAAAATATTTGCTAACAATTCACTAGAGCAGATAGTTAATGCTACTTATGGCTTGAAAAGCAGCAGATTACAAATGTCACCGGGAATATTTTCTAACACTTTAAATTTAAGCCTCAAAATGGTTAAGTCAGGTTTTCTAAACCTGAAGCTTGAGAAATCCCAGAAGTACAGATTACGGAACCAACAAGGCAGAATTTCTTGCAATTCCATTTTAATCTTATATTGAATAAGTAAAAGGATTTTCAATCTGGGTCTCAAGAGCCCCCTGGAGTGCAGATGACTAAACAAAACAAAAAAACAGATTTTCTTCGCATTTTGTATTAGTTATGAAATACTTAAGTCATGGACTCTCAGCTTGGGGATCGCCATCCACAAGTAGGTAAGATTACGAAAACATCAAAAGGCATATTTTCTTGCATTTTGTATTGGTCATAAAATGTATGAGCCGAGCATCCTCAAACTGAGTCTCATGAATCCCCAGGAGTTGAGATTACAATAAAAAAAATTACATTTACGCAGTTTGTATTAAGTATTAAAAATTCTTAATCAGATGTCCTCAAACTTGGACTCCTAAAACCACGTGATTGCAGATTTCGAAATCAACATACCTTAAATGCTTAAGACATGGATTTTTAAGGTGGGGCTCGCTAACCCCCAAGAGTGCAGATTACGAAAGCAACAAGGCTGATTTTCAAGCATATTGTCTAGTAAATAAAAATAGAGGTAAGGGGCTCCAAGTTGTACTATCTTGTTGTGACTCTGTTTGTGATACAAATGTTTAACTACCTAGCAAAGCTACAAATTTTAATCATTAGATAATATCTATTGCAGTACCATCATATATTAAGTCAGATCTTAGATTATTGCCATTCCATTTTCAGTGTCAAATTAATACGGTAACGGTCCGACGCTCTGATAGCTCCTGGAGGCACATAACGTGCTAAAGGTTGAGAACCACTAGCTTAAGTGAAGGATATTTCTGACTCCAGGGGAGGGAAAATATTTTTCAAAGAAAGGCTTGCAAAAAAAAAAAAAAAAAAAAAAAAAAAAAGGACAGGCATAGAAATATTTTGAAACAAGAAAGGAATTAAATTTGTTTCACCCTTCGGCTGGAAGAATAATTGTTTTTTTTCTACGTGGGCAAAGAAAATTTGTACCGCAGGTCAGATCCAGTCTGTGAGCTGTAGATTGCCGACCCCTGCCTCAAACTCCGGTAATAAAACCCGTAGAGTTTAATAAAACACACAACCTAGGAGACCTACATCGAATGAAAGAGTCTTGCAGATAAGGTGAGAATTTTGAAAGCAGATGCTGAAGAGGTGAAAACCTTACAACACAAGGTGGGATTGCTAGAATCAGATAATGTTCTATTTAAAAGAGATAATTCTAGGTTGAAACTGCTAATAGAAACATTTCCACCTCTCAAGTCAGTGCTGTCACCTAACAACGATGATTTCCCTTCTATCAACAATCCTCAGGTTTTGCAAACTAGGTTTTCTGTCTCTACTCACAATTCCTTCAGTGCATTGAAAGACGAATGTGATAGTGCTAGAGAAGAGGTAGATCCAGATAAGTGTGATAGTCATCAAGACAACCTGAATACACCATCTAGCACAAATAATCAATTCAGTAATAGGTTACAAAATAGTGAAGAAACAACAGTGTCCATCCCCATTACTCCTAGCAATACAACAACAGGCACTAACCAAAACATGATTCTTTCCAGCACAAATAACCAACCCGGTAGAGGAATGCAAAACAGCAAAGAAGATACAGAGCCTTTCTCCACTACTCCTAGCAACACAACAACTATCACTAACCAGGACAACCAACTTACACTATCCAGCACAAATATCCAACCAAGCAATAGGTTGCAAAACAGTGCTGAAAACAAAAAAGAAAAAATACAAACAGTCTCATCTCTAAACATTCCATGAAAGTCCTCTCCCCCACAGCCACAGTTACTCAGTAATGCAAGTGCAAGGGTTACAGCTCAAATACATATTCGCATTCCTGGCAACCCCTTTGAGAGAGAGATTAAGGAGCTCTCACGCAAATCAAATTGAATCTCCTTCGCAATAATGATATCGAAAGGATTTGAATACGTGGCTTACAAACTGAATCAATGACCTAGAGGCACAATTGTCCACCCATTTCGTGGGGGCAAACAGTGGACACAACCTGGGTTATCTACAAAATATCCCAAACTACAGCTATACCGGAATAAACAGCAAAGAGCTTATGAAAACATACCCTATCAGCAAGACTACAGAATGAGAACACAATACAAACCTCTCTTATCGCCGTCCACGCACAAGAGGCTTCTCCTGGAGAGATGGTTCTTACAACCCTACACACTCACGTAGGCATACAAACTTTGGGAAATCCCGATCATACCATTGCATATACTCAAATCAGCGTTACCAATACAACAGCAGGTACAGACACCAGGATCCATGGGCTATCCCCAGAACACACTATGATGATGATTTCCCAGCAGAATCACACAGTCGAAACAAATCATGGGAAACCCAAGAACAAACTACAACTATGACTATGGATACCACCCTGATGAAACATGGTAAGAATGTAACATTAGTACATGTGACCGCTCATTCCCTGCTCGCTCATTTTGAGGAAATAATAATGCTAACAAAAGACTACAACATAGATATCCTCTGTGTAAGTAAAACTTGGCTTCCTCCTACAACTGAAAATAAATAAGTAAATATCCAAGAGTTTAAAATATTTCGTAATGACCATGGCCGAGGGGATGGGGTCTGTATTTATGTTAGAAATTATCTTAGTGCATCAGATATAGCCACAGGTCTAGAAAAAGCTGAAGACCATGAAGACTTATGGATCACTGTGCAGTATCAGAAACTTCCATCTTTCATCGTAGGGTTTGTTTACCATCACCCAAAAGCACCTTCCAGTTCATTCAGTCATCTGCTAGAAACATTCAGAAATATCTGTTCGCCATAAACCCGTATACATACTTGGTGACTTTAATGATGACTTGCTCTCAGCAGATAACAAAATGAAAAGGGTGATCAAAAGTGTGAAGTTAACACAAATAGTGACAAAACCGATAAGTATATCCCCTAATTCTAGGACTCTAATAGATCTGATAATAACAAATAAAGTGGAAAGTATTCCCTGCTCAATTGCAGATCACAAGCTCAACAATGCTATGATAAACATAAACAAGCCCAAAATGAAACCTTCCTTCAAGACATTCCGGTGTCTAAAAAATTACTCCCCTGATATCTTTTGTGAAACATTAATCAACAACACAAATGTACCTAATGGTATAATAAACACAGAAACGTCGATTTGCAGGTTGAGATTCTAACAAAAGTCTTTGTTCAATGCTTAGATAGTAGTGCACCCATTGAAACAAGAAAAATATTCTGCCCTCAACCCCCTGGCTAACTAATGACATTAAAAAGGCAATGCAAATCAGAAATCAAATACAAAAAAAGCTAAAAATCAATAGATACGATATGAATCTCAGTGAACGTTATAAAGTAGAAAAGAAACGTGTCAGATCCCTCATCGATATTAGTAAAATAACTTTCACAAAAACAATTTAATGACTCTAGACATGATACAGCGGCAACATGGAGTGATAAGAAGCATGATACCAAATGAAAAGACTAGCTCAGAAAGTTATGAAAATATTATGGAGTTAAAGGACAAAGTGGAAAACTTTAATAACTATTTTGCTAACGTTGGGAAAAGTACATATAAGAAAACACAAGAAAACAGCAACTCAGTGAATATGAGTAATTACTTTAATGTTAGTTCTTCCAATGTAAACACAAGAGAGCACTTCAAGATAAATCCTGTCGATTGTGCTACCCTAATTCTTACCATAAAGAGCCTAAGAAACTCTGGCTCTTATGGTCCAGATAACATAGCATTTC
>JAXCGZ010008516.1:15000-17500 GCA_037179515.1 Halocaridina rubra
TTTGTTATTCTCTATCATTCTCATCACCTATCATTGGCATTCTCCATTCGTTTCCCACAATCACAATCTCTGCCTCTCTATCATCTTCCTCATCTAGTAGTTCCTTGAAGTATTCAACTCATCTCTCTCTCACTTTTATTTCATCTACTAGCAACTCCCCATCTGTTCCTATCGCTCTCTCCTCCCTTCTAGACTCACCTTTCCTCACACTTTTCACTTCCTTTCAAAACATCTTTTTATTCCTTTCAAATTACTCAGACAAGCATCTCCTCTAATATACATCCGCTCTGTGCCTCCCTCGCCACGCACTTCACTAACCTCCTCTTTGCATAATACCGTTCATACGCCTCTACATTACCTACCTGCTACCATACCTCAAATGCCAGCTTCTTTTCAGCCACTACTGCACTCACCTCCTTATCCCACCATGCAATATAATTCCTTTTACTTCCACCAGTGAAACCGCCCCTTTCTTTTTCAAATCTCTCCTCCACTTTCTCTTTCACTACATTCCACACGTTCCTAAGACAAGCCTTATACTCACAGTCTTTCTCTTTCTTATACAATTTATTCACTTTTAGTATCTCTATCCCTTTCTCACTTCTCTTTCTCCACTTTTCTCCCACTCAAACTCTACTCTCCACTAAATAATGATCAGATATTTCACCACTATCTCCTCTATGTACATTCACATCCAATGCTCTTCCAATCACCCTCCTGTCAACCACAATATAATCATTAATGCTCTGTTAACTACTCTTCCATTATCAATTCTGACCCATGTATACTTGTCCACATCATTTTTTTAAGTTAAGTATTACCAATCAACATCTCTCTCTCAATATACATTTCTATCATTTTCTCTCTACTCATATTCCTACCAGGTACTCCATACCCATTCCCTACTCTAGAATTTAAGTCTCCCATCAACTTCACATTCACATTCATTCCAAAGTCTTCCACACACTCTTTCACTTTCATCCAAAATTCTTTTCCTTCTTCCTAGCTTCTTTCACTGCCAGGGCCATATGCGCTCACAAGTGCCCAAATTTCGCATCCCAGGCTTATTTTAGCCGCTATTACCCAAGATGATACTTCCTTACATTCCACCACACACTTATTTATCTCTTCACTTACCAACAGAGGCACTCCCTCTCTTCCTCTCCCTTTCTCAACTCCAGACACCCTACCTACCACACTCTCAAATGTCACCTCACCATTACCTTTTATCTTAGTTTCATTCATTGCAAGTACATCCATCTTTTTCTCCACAAACATACTCCCTATCACCTCCTTCTTACTTTGATTTACACCATAACCATGCACATTCAGAGGCCCAAGTAATAGGATTCTGGCTGGATCTCTCCTGCCAGAATACCCCCGCATTTCTTGGCCACTCGTAGCATGAAAAAATACAGAGGAGGGAATTCCTAGTCACCCACTCCGCCCCAATTAGTCGAGTTTTACGACTCTCAGGGGAATACAGAGAAGTATTTTTAATCCCTTCCCTCAGCGAAAATAATAATAATAATAATAATAATAATAATAATAATAATAATAATAATAATAATAATAATAATAATAATAATAATAATAATAATAATAATAATAATAATAATAATAATAATAATAATAATAATAATAATGATGATAATAATAATAATAATAATAATAATAATAATAATAATAATAATAATAATAATAATAATAATAATAATAATAATAATAATAATAATAATAGTTACTGTTGTTGTCAATTATTAATTTTATTATTTTTATTATTAATATTATTATTATAAATATTATTATTATTATTGTTATTATTATTATTATTATTATTATTATTATTATTATTATTATTATTATTATTATTATTATTATTATTATTATTATTATTATTATTACTTTTATTATTATTATTATTATTATTATCATTATTATATTATTATTATTATTATTATTATTATTATTATTATTATTATTATTATTATTATTATTATTATTATTACTGTTGTTGTTATTTTTATTATTATTATTATTATTATTATTATTATTATTATTATTATTATTATTATTATTATTATTATCATTATTATTATTATTATCATTATTATTATTATTATTATTGTAGTCTCCGTGGCAAAATGATAGCGTCTGCGACCCTGAGGCGGCAGGTCGAGTGTTCTCGCCCCGTCACGGAGTGAGGTTAGTAAGGGCATACACTCAGGGTAACGATTACATCTGCCAAAACAAGTCCTTCGTAAGGAGGCAACCGTCCTAGCCCTTAGTAGAAAAGGGAGTTCGTGACGTGAAACCGAATCCATTATTATTATTATTATTATTATTATTATTATTATTATTATTATTATTATTATTATTATTATTATTATTATTATTATTATTATTATTACTACTACTACTACTCCTATTTTACCATCATGACAATACTAGACAATCGCTTCCACTAGTCTATAGATGTACTCTCACCCTGGAGAACGGT
>JAXCGZ010008516.1:22500-25000 GCA_037179515.1 Halocaridina rubra
AAAGTGATAACTTTTTCATCTATACAAGATACTGTGCTGAAGGCATATGCAATGATGAAACCCAAAGATTCCCATAATCTGTAATTACTGAAGGCAGCCTCGCTCTTACCCAAGAAGATGACACCATAGAATGCTGTAAGGAAGAAGAAAATATAAAATGTTAGTATTAAACCTATTATGATATTATTGCAGGATGCTAAAATCTATATAAATATGAGATATTTTGCTTTGATACGAGTGTGCTTAAAGTAATATTGACTGGCAAACTAGCTCAAAATTACCATTATGACATCACAACAAATTTTAGTTCCGCACTCGAGGTCAACATCGCAATATCATCAATATACAATTTCAGCACGAAACTCACCGTTAATTTGGGTCTGCCATATAGCATCAGCGAAGCCCCATAATCCAGCCAGAATGAAGAAAACAGCGATATCGTCAGGATTAGGCGTCCAATGCATCATTGTAATGATGACACTCAGATTTATAGCAAATCCCAAAAGAAACACAGGAACACGGTGAAACTTTCTAACGATTGGCGTGAAGGAGATGGACCCAATAACATCGCAGATGCCGTAACAGATCAAGACGTAACCAACCATGTGCACACCAAGACCACAGGATACGTACGCCTGTAAAGAAAGAATTCTTTTAAGACTGCTCTGGCCTTGTGGTTTACTAACAAACAAACAAACAAACAAACATGTATTTCCATTTTGTACAATGGTTATTCAACATTAATAGTAACTTATAAGTAGACATGTAATTAAACTAACAAATAAGAGGGTTAGACATATAGTTAAATTAAATGTAGCTTTCATAGAAAATAATAATGCTGTAATAAAAATGTTAACAATAATGTTAATAATAAAGTAGTAAGTATGACACTAGATACAGGATCGTTATTATCGGCATCATTTCCATATTTGTTTTCCTTACAATGAGAATAATTAGTTCTTAATGAGCAGCAACTATTTGTCCAAAAGAAAACTATATAGTTTGCCATTGAAAGCTTTGAAGGAGGATGCATTTTTAAGATGCTCTGGAATATTATTCCAGAGTGTTGGCCTTTTGATAGTGATCATCTTTGAACCTGCTTCTGTGTATGTTCAGTGAATAAAGAGCTCATTGCTCTGTCTTGTGTTGGTTCCCCTTATATCCCTGACTGTTTTTAAATCAAATATCCAGCTAGGATAATGATAGTCCAAAATTTTGAATACAAAAACATAAATAGCATAAGCGACCATGTTTTCTGCACGCAGCCACCCAAGTTTATTGAGAGCTGATGTGATGTGGTCATATTTTCTTATTCCTCCCAGGGCAACTCGAGCTGCAAAATTAATAAGCTTCTGTATTCTGTTTATCTGAGTCTTAGTGATAGCTCCCCAAACAGTTGTGCAGTAATTAATGTGACTTAGGGCTAGAGATTCAACAACAGTTATTCGAGTGGTAGTCTCAAAATTGTCTTTTATACGTGATAAGTACATTAATGTTCCTGTAACCTTTTTGCATACTTTATCTATATGGGAATCAAACAACATGTGGTTATCAAAGTGAATTCCTAGGTTTTTGACTGTTTTGCTAGGTGTGATAATATTGTCGCAGAAATTAATTGTTGTCTTTTCTGGAATTTGTGCTATGTGGAACCTTGAACCAATAAATATGAACTGTGTTTTACTTTCATTAAGTAACAGCCCAATTTCTTGAAAATAGGTTTTAATTTTTGACAGAGTGTTTTCTGCTCTTAAAGTTAGCTCTGGGAGATTATTAATATCACCACTAAGGAGTAGTTGAGTGTGATCTGCATATTGTACGATTAGACAGTCAGAAATGAAAGAAGATAGATCATTTACGTAAATGGAGAAGAGGATAGGACCAAGTTCTGATCCTTGAGGAACACCAAATGATACATTTTTTGGCACAGAGCTAATGTTGTTAAGACGTATAGACTGCTTACGATTAGATAGATACTCGCTAAACCAGCTTGGATCAGTATTTAAGTTAGTATATTTACTGAAAAGAATTTCATGGTTTACACTGTCGAAGGCTTTTGATAAGTCCAATAATATAAGCAGAGATATTTTTTTCGTATCTATATTATTATAGATACTATTCGTAACTTTAAGCAGTGCAGTTTCCGTCGAGAGTTTCGGTCTGAAACCATGATGGTTAATCGTTAATAGTCTATTTGACTCTAAATATGACATAAGTTGGCATGCAACAATATTTTCTAATATTTTAGAGAAAATGGGTAGCAGGGAAATGGGACGATAGTTTGTCACATCTTCTCTGTCACTCTTTTTATGTAGAGGTATTACATGTGATATTTTCCAAGAGTCAGGAAACTTTTTAGTAACAATGGAAGTGTTCATAATAGTTAGAATATAGGATGCAATCATGGGTAGAGCATCTTTGATGAACTGAAATGGCATACCATCTGAACCATAAGAGCCAGAGTTTCTTAGGCTCTTTATGAAAAGAATTAGGGTAGCACAAT
>JAXCGZ010008517.1:7500-12500 GCA_037179515.1 Halocaridina rubra
TATATATATATATATATATATATATATATATATATATATATATATATATATATATATATATATATATATATATATATATATATATATATATATATATATATATATATATATATATATATATATATATATATATATATATATATATATATATATATATATATATATATATATATATATATATATATATATATATATATATATATATATATATATATATATATATATATATATATATATATATATATATATATATATATATATATATATATATATATATATATATATATATATATATATATATATATATATATATATATATATATATATATATATATATATATATATATATATATATATATATATATATATATATATATATATATATATATATATATATATATATATATATATATATATATATATATATATATATATATATATATATATATATATATATATATATATATATATATATATATATATATATATATATATATATATATATATATATATATATATATATATATATATATATATATATATATATATATATATATATATATATATATATATATATATATATATATATATATATATATATATATATATATATATATATATATATATATATATATATATATATATATATATATATATATATATATATATATATATATATATATATATATATATATATATATATATATATATATATATATATATATATATATATATATATATATATATATATATATATATATATATATATATATATATATATATATATATATATATATATATATATATATATATATATATATATATATATATATATATATATATATATATATATATATATATATATATATATATATATATATATATATATATATATATATATATATATATATATATATATATATATATATATATATATATATATATATATATATATATATATATATATATATATATATATATATATATATATATATATATATATATATATATATATATATATATATATATATATATATATATATATATATATATATATATATATATATATATATATATATATATATATATATATATATATATATATATATATATATATATATATATATATATATATATATATATATATATATATATATATATATATATATATATATATATATATATATATATATATATATATATATATATATATATATATATATATATATATATATATATATATATATATATATATATATATATATATATATATATATATATATATATATATATATATATATATATATATATATATATATATATATATATATATATATATATATATATATATATATATATATATATATATATATATATATATATATATATATATATATATATATATATATATATATATATATATATATATATATATATATATATATATATATATATATATATATATATATATATATATATATATATATATATATATATATATATATATATATATATATATATATATATATATATATATATATATATATATATATATATATATATATATATATATATATATATATATATATATATATATATATATATATATATATATATATATATATATATATATATATATATATATATATATATATATATATATATATATATATATATATATATATATATATATATATATATATATATATATATATATATATATATATATATATATATATATATATATATATATATATATATATATATATATATATATATATATATATATATATATATATATATATATATATATATATATATATATATATATATATATATATATATATATATATATATATATATATATATATATATATATATATATATATATATATATATATATATATATATATATATATATATATATATATATATATATATATATATATATATATATATATATATATATATATATATATATATATATATATATATATATATATATATATATATATATATATATATATGTATATATATATGTATATATATATATATATATATATATATATATATATATATATATATATATATATATATATATATATATATATATATATATATATATATATATATATATATATATATATATATATATATATATATATATATATATATATATATATATATATATATATATATATATATATATATATATATATATATATATATATATATATATATATATATATATATATATATATATATATATATATATATATATATATATATATATATATATATATATATATATATATATATATATATATATATATATATATATATATATATATATATATATATATATATATATATATATATATATATATATATATATATATATATATATATATATATATATATATATATATATATATATATATATATATATATATATATATATATATATATATATATATATATATATATATATATATATATATATATATATATATATATATATATATATATATATATATATATATATATATATATATATATATATATATATATATATATATATATATATATATATATATATATATATATATATATATATATATATATATATATATATATATATATATATATATATATATATATATATATATATATATATATATATATATATATATATATATATATATATATATATATATATATATATATATATATATATATATATATATATATATATATATATATATATATATATATATATATATATATATATATATATATATATATATATATATATATATATATATATATATATATATATATATATATATATATATATATATATATATATATATATATATATATATATATATATATATATATATATATATATATATATATATATATATATATATATATATATATATATATATATATATATATATATATATATATATATATATATATATATATATATATATATATATATATATATATATATATATATATATATATATATATATATATATATATATATATATATATATATATATATATATATATATATATATATATATATATATATATATATATATATATATATATATATATATATATATATATATATATATATATATATATATATATATATATATATATATATATATATATATATATATATATATATATATATATATATATATATATATATATATATATATATATATATATATATATATATATATATATATATATATATATATATATATATATATATATATATATATATATATATATATATATATATATATATATATATATATATATATATATATATATATATATATATATATATATATATATATATATATATATATATATATATATATATATATATATATATATATATATATATATATATATATATATATATATATATATATATATATATATATATATATATATATATATATATATATATATATATATATATATATATATATATATATATATATATATATATATATATATATATATATATATATATATATATATATATATATATATATATATATATATATGTATATGTATATATGTATATATGCATATATGTATATATATAGATATATATATATATATATATATATATATATATATATATATATATATATATATATATATTATATATATATATATATATATATATATATATATATATATATATATATATATATATATATATATATATATATATATATATATATATATATATATATATATATATATATATATATATATATATATATATATATATATATATATATATATATATATATATATATATATATATATATATATATATATATATATATATATATATATATATATATGTGAATCATTTATTTTTTTACTACGACCGGGACTCGAACCTAGGACTTATGATTACTAAGTCAAGGCGCTACCACTATACCACAGAAGGTTAAAAGGAATCCAACCTTATAGCTCATATATGCTATACTTAGGCATGAACTCATTCTAACTGAATGCCACTATGTTCATTTTACAGATTCCCCAACCTCACTCATGGCTTTATTATAGCATTTAATTCAATTCCCAATCTCATTAGGGCCATGAAATAACCAAATAAGCACATTATATATGTGAAAAAATGAATAATTTTTTTTTACCCCGACAGGGACTCGAACCTAGGACTTATGATTACTAAATCAAGGTGCTACCACTACACCACAGAAGGTTAAAAGGAATCCAGCCTTATAGCTTATATCTGCTATAATTAGGAATGAACGCATTCAAACTGAATGCCACTATGTTCATATTACAGATTCCCCAACCTCACTCGTGGCTTCATTATAGCATTTAATTCAATTCCCAATCTCATTCGGGACATGAAATAACCAAATAAGACACATTACATATGTGAAAACATGAATCATTTTTTTTTACCCCTACCGGGACTCGAACCTATGACTTATGATTACTAAGTCAAGGTGCTACCACTACACCACAGAAGGTTAAAAGAAATCCAACTTTATAGCTTATATCTGCTATACTTAAGAATGAACGCATTCTAACTGAATGCCACTATGTTCATAATACAGATTCCCCAACCTCACTCGTGGCTTCATTATAGCATTTAAATCAATTCCCAATCTCATTCGGGCCATGCTATAGTGCTATAATGAGGCCAAGAGTGAGGTTGTGGAATGTGTAATATGAACATAGTAGCATTCAGTGAGAATGCGTTCATTCCTAGGTATAGCAGATATAAGCTATAAGGTTGGATTCCTTTTAACCTTGTGTGGTGGAGTGGTAACGACTTGCCTTAGTAATCATAAGTCCTAGTTTCGAGTCCTGGTCGGGGTAAAAAAAAAAATTGATTCATGTTTTCACATATGTAATGTGCTTATATGGTTATTTCATTTTCCGAATGAGATTGGGAATTGAATTAAATGCTATAATGA
>JAXCGZ010008517.1:22500-32456 GCA_037179515.1 Halocaridina rubra
TCCAGCCTAATTGATCTTATAATTACCAATACACCTAGTTTTATAGTTCACCACGATGTCTTACCTTGTCCTGTAGGAGACCACGAGCTTCTAATAGCTACAGTTAATGTCAGGAAGGAAAAGAGACCGCCAATTGTTAAAACTTTCCGATCTCTTGAGAATTATTCTCAAAATTGTTTCTGCGACACTCTTCTTAATGAATACAACATTTTAAATTCAATACTAACTACAGATTGTGTAAATTATCAAGTTTCTACTTTTACTGATGTTTTTACGAGATGTTTAAATGAATGTGCCCCTCTTACAACCAAAGTCATGACACGCCCTCCTGCCCCGTGGATTGACTCTCAGTTAAAAGAGCAAATGAAAAGGAGAGATGACCTCCTAAGGCAATTTAAATCTGATAGACAAAACTCCGAGATGGAAAGAGCCTATAGAAGAGAAAGAAACCTTACTAAAACAATGTTGTCCGAAAAGAAGAAAAATCATTTCAGGGAAGAATTTTCCAAGTATAGGGGAAATATCAAAGGAACTTGGAATGTTATAAAAAGAATAATTCCTGCAAATAAGGAAATCTTAGAAAATTCTGACCTTCCCAGTGATAATGTGGAAAAGCGAGTGAATGATTTTAATAAGTATTTTGCTGAAATAGGTAAGTCCACATATGAAAAGTCCCAAGATAATAATGACTTGATTATTAATCAACCACATAATTGCCAGCCTCCAGCTGAAAGAAATATTATCAATAATTTTAGACCGCACCCAATCGATTTAGTCACACTTATTCTTATCATAAAGAACCTCAAACCAACAAACTCTTGTGGTTCCGATGGGATACAACTTCGCTTCCTAATTGACTCATTGCCAGTTACAGTATTTTTCATTTTAGTCATTGTTAATACATCCATTGTTACAGGCATTTATCCTAACCTCTGGAAGCATCCCTATATCATCCCTGTTTTTAAGAGTGGAGATACTAAAAATGTTGAAAATTATAGGCCAATCTCTCTTCTCAGCATTCTGTCTAAAATACTTGAGAAGGTAGTTGCCACCCAGTTAATAAATTTCCTTGAATCAAATTGTCTATTATGTGAAGAACAACACGGTTTTCGGCCTAAACTTTCGACTGAGACGGCCCTACTTAAAATTACTGATAAAATTTATAGTAATATTGAAAATAAGAAAATATCACTTTTATTATTGTTAGATTTGTCTAAAGCATTTGACAGTGTACACCATCAAATTCTAATGAGAAAACTTTCCAAAGTTCATGTTGACTCATTTTGGTTCGAAAATTATCTGAAAGATCGAATTCAATCAGTTCGAATGGGCTCGACTCTCTCTTCTTCTTTAGATATCAGTTTTGGCGTTCCTCAGGGTTCAATTTTGGGTCCTCTGCTTTTCCTAATATATGTTAATGATTTACCTCAATTTATAAGAGATTGCCTACTTGTTATGTATGCTGATGATACCCAGATTATGCTTACTGGTGACATTGATAGAATTCCTGAAATCTTAAAAAGGGCTGAAGATATATTAAACTGTGCCAAAAGTTATTTTAACAGTAATGGTCTTTTACTGAACGAAAATAAAACTAAATTCGTTATTTTTGGATCAAATCAATACCTGTCCCGCATTCCTGAGAACATCAGTATAAATTTCAACAATGTTTCACTCTGCCCATCTAATAAGGTTAAAAATCTAGGAGTTATTATGGACAGTACCATGACATTTAATTTTCATATCGATGAACTACATAAAAAAGTGAACGGGACCCTTATTTACTTGAACAGAGTCTATGAAAGATTCGAGCCTGATTGTAGGGTAATTGTAGTACAAACATTGATTATAAGTATTCTCAACTACTGTCTGAGTGTTTGGGGTTCCACGACTAAGACCCAGATGTTACGAGTGAAAAGGCTCCAGAATTTTGCTGCAAGAGTTGCCATAGGGGGGTGCATAAATATGATCACGTGACTCCCCTCTTGAGAGATTGGGTTGGCTAAGGATGGACATGAAGTTCATATATAATATCTGTCTTTTAGTTTTTAAAATAAATCATGGAATATTACCGGAATGGCTCTTCTCATTGCCAACAGTTAATCAAGTGCGTATCAATAACGTCAACACCAGATATCAGAATTCTTTTTACGTGCCCAGAACTTCCACTGATATTGGGGCAAGAGCCTTAAATGTAATGGCCCCGAGACTTTGGAACTCTTTACCCGCAAACTTAAGAAGCTGCCAAACATTACCCTCACTTAAATCTCATCTTTTAAATTACCTACTTAATAAGTGATATTAGTCTCATTATTATCCTCCCATTGGGTAGACGAAGTGTACGTATGCTTATTTTAATGTGTAAATATTTTGATTTTGTGCTTTGCAAATTTCATTTGTTTTATTTTGACATTTTACATTGTAATTTGTAAATAGATTAATTATCATGTAATAGCCATTTTTGATGGAATAAAGTTTTTGACTTTGACTTTGATTTTGCCTCTGCTGTTACAGTTCTTCAAACTCCACTAACTTTGTGTGTTTCTTTAAATGTTTGTCCTCTAACCATGAGTCCTTGCAATCTTCTCACCCACATACTGAAGTTATCTATATTGGAGACTACAATGTACACCACAGTGAGTGATTAATTCTTCTTACACTGATGTGGGAGGAAGTGATGCTTTTGCTTTCTCTATTACTAACAATCTGGAGCAAATTATCAAACACCCTACTCGTGTTCCTGGTCTTATAAAAACATGCAGCCAACACTCATGACCTATTTCTTACGTCTAACCCTTCAACCTACTCTTTTTCTGTGCTCTCCCCTCTTCGTAAATTTGACCACTCTGTGATCTCACTCTCTTCCATTTTTGCTCCCCCTCCATTAAGCCCTCCTATTCAGAGCTTCCTTTGGCACTTTGAGCGTACCCAACGTGAAGATTTGCGTAACTTCCTCTCTGACTTCCCGTGTGATGACTACTGCTTTCGATCCCGCAACCCTGATCAGGTAGCCCTAAAAGTTACCGAGATCATAACCTTTTCTCTATTACAGCCCATAATCCTTGATTTGATCATGCCTGCTCAAAAGCTATTCAGGCTAGGTATCGACAATACCAGTCATACCAAACCACTCCTTCTGATTAAACTTGCTCTGCTTTTATTGCATCTAGAAATCACTGTACTGCTCAGATACAAAAGTTTAAGGCCTCCTTAATAAGAAGGAAAGTTGATGACCTTAACTCCTCTCATTCTGACAAATGCTTCTGGTCTTTAGCCAAAATACTTTCCAAAAACTTTTGTAACTCAAGCTTCCCCCTCTCATTCGTTCTGATGGTTCTATAACTTGCTTTTCCACTGACATAGTCGCTCTCTTTAGCTCTAGTTTCTCTGTCAACTTTTCTGTAAATGACTCTAGCGCACCTCTCCCTCAATCTTGACCCCTCACTAACCCTATCCCCTTCTTATCCATTCTTCACACAAAGTTCATATGGTTCTTTGCTCACTAAAGACGAACAAGGCATCCGGCACCGATGATAACCTTGCAAGGTTAGTTAAGGAGTTTGTAGATGTACTGGCTCCCTTGCTTTGACGCCCTTTTCGACTCATTCTCTCAACCAGTATCTATCCTTCATCTTGAAAGCATGCTCTAGTTCAACCTGTTTCTAAGAAGGATGACAGTACGGCTTACGCAAGGCAAGATCCACCGGTGACCTCCTGTCCTATCTTACTCATGTATGGTCATCTTCTATGAGGAACTATGGGGAATCCTTTGTCGTCGCCCTTGATAGCTCTAAGGCTTTTGACAGAGTCTGGCACAAGGCTCAGTTGGCCAAACTCCCTGCCTATGGCTATACCCCTTCTCTCTGTTCTCTGATTTCCAATTTTCTTTCTGACCATTTTATATCTGTGGTTGTTGACGGTGCAACATCTAGCTCAATTCCTGTTTCCAGGGGTGTTCCACAGTGCTCTGTTCTTTCACCTACTTTGTTCCTTCTCTTCATCACTTATTTTCTTCATCCCCCCTCTTCCTCTCTTCTTCATGCCTTTGGCGATGATTCTACCATTCACTTTTCCTTTGTCTTTTCTTCACAACCTTCTTCTGCTACTCACATCAGTCTCGTATCACTCTTTCATCTACTCCTAACTCCGGTTTGCAGAGGGTATCCAAGTGAGGCACCCAAAATTTAGTTAGATTTAATGCCTCCCAGACACAGTTCCTGGCTATCTCTTTATCTTCTTCTCCTCCTGATAACACGATATTTACCCTCTTAATTCAATCAACATATTAGGAGTCTGTATAACATCTAACTTGTCTTGGAGGAATCACTTAATCCATATTTCTAAATCTGCATCCAAAAAATTGGGAGTTATCTTTCGTTTCCATCATTATTTTAACTCTTCACAGTTACTTAAAGGCTATAAAAGTCTAATACATCCCTTCCAAGAATACTGCTCGCATTTTTGGGGTGCATCTTCTTATACTTATCTCTATGATAGGGCTGAATCTATGGCTGTCACTCTCATTACTAATCTTCCTCTTACTTCTAATCTGGATTCTTATTTTTTTTTCTATGTAAGGTATCATCCCTTTCTCTTTTCTATAGCTACTACTTCTGTCGCTGCTCAGATGAGTTGGCGGGTTACATCCCTCCCCCACTGCAAAGGCCGCATAACTCTCGTCAAGCGGCCTCGTTTCACAGGTACTATGGGGAGATTTGTAGCTCGATGATTTCGGTGCAGCAACTGCCTCTTTCCTTCTACCTCCAGATTCTGGAACTCTCTTCCTCCTTCTGTCTCTCCTGATTCTTATAACCTATCTTCCTTCAAAAAGTGAATCTATTGGCATCTCGGGGCCTAATCCCGCCATATCTCTAGGCCCTCATTAGTTTGACTATTCTTTCAGTCTGCCCTTTTCCTTTGATATCATTACCTCATCTCTGCCTTATCCATAACCTTATTCTTTTCCTTAATCTCATTGTGTTCTTCTTGCCCGGGCCTTTATCGTGGAGGGTAGTTTTTTCCCTGCCCTGGTGTCATGCTCATTAAAAAATTCAATTTTGCATGTATGTATGTATGTATGTATGTACGTATGTATGTATGTAGGCACGTGTATATATATATATATATATATATATATATATATATATATATATATATATATATATATATATATATATATATATATATATATATATATATATATATATATATATATATATATATATATATATAT
Source organism: Halocaridina rubra (assembly GCA_037179515.1). Classification (NCBI taxonomy): domain Eukaryota; kingdom Metazoa; phylum Arthropoda; class Malacostraca; order Decapoda; family Atyidae; genus Halocaridina; species Halocaridina rubra. The sequence goes on from JAXCGZ010008517.1 coordinate 27,734, forward strand.
ACATATATATATATATATATATATATATATATATATATATATATATATATATATATATATATATATATATATATATATATATATATATATATATATATATATATATATATATATATATATATATATATATATATATATATATATATATGTATGTATATATGTATGTATGTATGTATGTATGTATGTATGTATGTATGTATGTATGTATGTATGTATGTATGTGTGTGTGTGTGTGTGTGTGTGTGTGTGTGTGTGTGTGTGTGTGTGTGTGTGTGATTGTGATTACCTAATTGTGATTACCTAATTGTGTTTACGGGAAAGAGCCCAAAGCTCGTATCTTCCCGTCTCCTGATCGGTTCCATTTTTAGACTTAGTGATACTTATCATACCTGTCCTTAAAACTATGGATTGAGGTAGCATTAACTACCTCCTCGCTTAGCGAATTCCAATTATCAACTACTCTTACACTGAAAAAGTATTTCCTTACATCCTGCAAACTAGTTTTCTTCCGAAGCTTCAAACTATGACCTCTAGTTCTAGAGCCAGCCATATCGAAATATCGATCCCTATCCACTCTATCATAACCATGAAGGAATTTAAAGACTGTCACCATATCCCCCCTTACTCTTCTAGCTTCGAGTGATGGCAAGTCTAATTCCCTCAGCCTCTCATCATAACCGAGATTGCGTATTTCTGGCACCAGTTTCGTGGCATGTCTTTGAACTTTTTCAAGCTTAGCTATGTGCTTTTTCAAGTGCGGATTCCAAAAGGGGGCTGCATATTCGAGTTTTGGCCTCACATAGGTTACATAAATATTTCTGAACATTTCCTTGTCCATGTGCCTGAAGGCTACCCTTACATTTGATAAGAATGCATATGCTGCCCTTACTACGCCATTTATATGTATTTCTGGAGACAAATCTGCCAATATGTTTACTCCTAGATCTCTCTCATTTTCTGTCTCCTGAAGTTGTACTCCAGCCACCGAGTAGTCAAGCTTGGGCCTTCTTGCACTTGTACCCATTCTCATTACCTTACATTTTGAGGTATTGAATTTCATTAGCCACTTTTCTGACCACTCATGCAGATTATTTAGATCCTCCTGAAGTTCTCTACCATTGTTCTCGTTTTTTACTTTCTTCACAATCTTTGCATCATCTGCAAACATATTCATGAATGAATTTACACACTCTGGTAGGTCATTTACATATACAAGGAACAAAAGTGGCCCTAAAACTGAACCCTGTGGAACTCCACTACTAACTCTTCTCCATTCAGACACTGAGTGTCTTACTCTAACCCTCTGTTCCCTTCCTTCTAAGTAAGTTTTTATCCATTCCAAGACATTTCCACCTATTCTAGCCATTGATTGCAGCTTCCTAATAAGTCTCCCATGTGGAACAGTGTCAAACGCTTTCTGGAAGTCTAGGAATATGCAATCTGCCCAGCCCTCTCTTTCCTGTAAGATTTGGCTTACCTCATCATAAAATTCTAATAAGTTTGTTACTGTTGATCTTCCTTCTCTGAAGCCATGTTGCCTCACTGACAAAAAGTTGAAGGATTCCAAGTGAAGAGAGATATGTTTCCTTAGTAGTTTCTCCATAAGTTTGCAAACTATGCTGGTCAAGGAAACTGGTCTATAGTTCAGAGCCGTATCCCTCCTTCCCTTTTTGAAGATAGGTATCACATTTGCTTGTTTCCAGCATCTTGGAATCTCCCCCGACTCCAATGACTCCTTAAATATGATACTTAGTGCCACTGATATTGTGTTTGCGCATTTTTTAAGCACATGAGGGGATATGTCATCAGGACCTGTAGCTTTATGAACATCTAAATCCATCAGCGCTTTGCATACCTCTGTGGCTGTAAGGTTGATGTTCTCTAATACCGGCCCTTGAGCTTCTATCACTGCAATCTGAGGGGGTGGGGTATTTTCTACTGTAAATACTGACTGAAACTCCTTGTTCAATTCTTTGCAGATCTCTTCGTCCGTCTCAGTGATGCTTCCATCCGCTCTCTTTAGCCTTAAAACCTGTTCTTTTACCTTCAGTTTTCCTCTGATAAAGCTGTGGAAAAGCTTGGGATTTTCTTTAGCCTTCCTGGTGATGTCTCTCTCATAATCTTTCTCTGCCTCTCTCCTTTTACTTAGGTAGTCATTTCTTGCTCTTTTGTAGGTTTGCCAGGCATTTATGTTTTTTCTCCTCCTATACCTTTTCCAGCATTTGTCTCTCCACTCCTTAGCTCTTTTACACCCATTTTCGAACCATTTCTCTCTGGCATGAATTACACCTACTTTGGTGACAGGTATGCAGCAATCTACTATCTTCCCATATTTCTCACAAAAGATGTCATACATTTCTTGTACAGATTTGTTGTAAAATAAGGTTCTCCAGTCAATAACTGCAAAAAGCTCATTCATTTTGATGTAATCTCCTTTCTGATAGTTCCTCCTCATGTCCTCAGTGCCTCTACTCACAGGAAGAATGTCTTCAATGATATACTCCATCAACAACACACAGTGGTCACTCTTTCCAATTGGTGGTTCATACTCAATATTTTCAATATCCAACACATTATCTGTGAACACCAGATCAAGTAGTGATGGCTCATCCCCACCCCTGGCTCTTGTTGGTTCCATTACATGTTGGTGTAGGAAATTCCCTTGTACGCAATCTAGGAATCTTGCCCCAAAGGAGTCCTCACCACTGTGTGGGTCAAGATTTATCCAATCTATCTCTTTATGTGTGTGTGTGTGTGTGTGTGTGTGTGTGTGTGTGTGTGTGTGTGTGTGTGTGTGTGTGTGTGCGTGCGTGCGTGTGTGCGTGCGTGCGTGCGTGCGTGCGTGCGTGCGTGCGTGCGTGCGTGCGTGCGTGCGTGCGTGCGTGCGTGTGTGTGTGTGTGTGTGTGTGTGTGTGTGTGTGTGTGTGTGTGTGTGTGTGTGTGTGTGTGACGTAGGGATTTTATTATTATCCCACCGAGTGTCACCACTGACGTAGGGATTTTATTATTATCCCACCGAGTGTCACCACTGACGTAGGGATTTTATTATTATCCCACCGAGTGTCACCAAGTTGTCGTATGAATTTTGGACTTCCATTTGAATTCACACTTTGTAAGATGAGTGGGTTATCTCTCCGTTTGTCACCACTGACGTAGGGATTTTCCTCCTACGTATATATACTTATAATTATGGTAGTGTGGTTACAAGGTAAGAATGGACAAGCAGTAATTCCTTTGCTTATATTTATTCTAGAGTACAACACGACTTCGACACCTCAATGCCCCAATGCCTCAATGCCTCAATGCCCCCACCCTATGACTATCACAATCTATGATCTATTCGTGCCCCGGGCAAAGTTCTAACTAACTGTCTCTGCCCTGGGTGGCTCTTGAAATACCCCCAGGGGCAGGGCGTGGCTTTACATCCAATTCTCCAATGAGATCAAGGGATATCTAGTCCTGCCAAATCAACGCCAGGTTCAAAGCGGAATCCCGCCTACTTCCGGGGAGGAGTTATTGGGCATCTCTCCAGGGCATGTACCTACGTACGAAACACATGCTTATGTTTCTTGCGGTTTAGGAAATGGCTAACTTCCTGGCCTTTCCTGCCCTTCTCCAGGTTCCGGTCATATATCTCCTTGACACTTTCTACAAACATTGTAATAAAATATCTGTGCCCTCGACCAACCGTTACCCCTCAAGATCTGTTACAAGTTTCAGATTCTGGCTTCAGCATGACGGACTGGCTTCAGCATGACGGAAGTCATACGACATCCCTCCCAACCAAAACTGAAATATCTCTTATTTCAGTCGAAGCATGGGCTAATTTTCTGGGAGCTCTTGGACATATCCTAGCTAACATTAGTTTACAATAGAAATGGGGCCGAATTATTTAAGCTATTTTCTAAGAATTCCTATACAAATTACACAAACATAACATATATAGAGTACTTTTACAGACAACTAGAGCATGCAGGGTCTATTTCCTTGTTGGAAATCTGAAATACAAACATATTCTTATATTTAAGCAACCATAATTCCAGTGTGAAACTAATATCAAACATTAATTAAGATCAAAAGCCAGTTTAAATCAAAACATTAGTTCATCTACTTCTCTCGTTTCTTTAAAAGACTAAATTGAGTTAATTACGGTAAAATCATAACTTATGTAGCACATCAGCAAACAAATGAGGTAGAGTATTGGCATGTATACACATTTAAAATGATATAGACCATAACATCAACAGTAATTTCTATAAGAGACCTTACCTTCATAAATTCTATTCCTATCATTATTAGGGGCATTGATTTGTCTTAAAATTAAGCCTTAAAAACTACTCCTGAAACAAAACATGTTTTACTGTGTGTAAAGTCAAAACATGTATTGTTTTTATATGCAATTACTATTCAGAGACCACTTAATATAAAAACTTAATGAACACAAAGATTAAATCATAATTCAAATAATAATGATGCTAAAACAAAACACTAATATTATTTAAGCAGAAAACAACTTATTAATCTTAGTTCAAATCATACAATTTATCCTCAAACAAAACATTTGTTACTTTCATATTATATTACTATTCAGAGACCAATGGATAGGACGACTTTTAATTTCTCTGTCTAGGGCGACTTTCGTTTTCTCTGTCTAGGACGACTTTTAATTTCTCTGTCTAGGACGACTTTTAATTTCTCTGTCTAGGACGACTTTTAATTTCTC
>JAXCGZ010008518.1:0-5000 GCA_037179515.1 Halocaridina rubra
TAAAGGTATATTAAAGCTCTAATTTTTTCACTGCTTAAAGTTATTCTTAAATGACGGTATTACTGGCACTGTGATAGAGTTAAATTTTCAACCAGTGATGTTTGCAAACTAGATTGGCACACTGCATAGTACACAGCTTCTGTGATTGTAAGCTAAAGGGGTATTTAGCAGGATATACTTTATATAAGACTTAGTAAAAAAAAATAAAGTTAGCTTTTTTGGGGGGAGGGAGCAATATCTCACATTAAAAATAGTCATACATTTTAAGGTAACCAACAAGGTTTGAAAATATCATGATTTTTTTTAATAAAAATTAGAATAAAAAAAAATTAATTGAAACCGGATTTTTTTTTACTCCACCGACCACCATAATCCCCCACAAAGGTCAGCAGGATAAAAAAATATTAACATCAGTCCTTATGGCGTGTACAGTTATCCCTCATCTTATACGGTTTTAATGTGTGCAGTATTGAGCATACAAGGTTAGTGCATATTAAACAAATAAATTTCACAAAAATTTCAACAAAAAATACATATCAGTAAATACAGTACTGTCTTTACATAATTTCTAGTTGTATTTGCCAAAGCTTACGAGCAGAACAGTAATTTAGGTATAATTCAGAGTATGAAGGAAGTTGTGAAAAGATTATATGCTAATTACAAAAGCACTTATATAAGGGTTTGGACCATAAGTGATTTTTTACTTATATGGGAAGCATTGGAATCAATTAACAGTGTCAGATGAAGAACTACTGCATTTATGAAAGAAAAAGCTCTAGACATATTTCTCCAAAACACTAAATAAAATATATTCTAATACTAAATTGGACAGTATAACATAAGTGAACATGTAACGGTTGTAAAATTTTTCACATTAAAAAAAAAAATCTAATATTAGAAAGTTTGTTTAGATGAACTCCTCATGAGCAATCTTTAGCTCTGATACTCTCTTGGAAGAAAAACTGTAATGGTTAAAACATAATTCTCAAATTTTTCATTCTTTAATAAACTAAAAATAACTAATATTGAAAATGTGTTCAGCAGAAATGCTTATGGACAGTCTTCATGTTTTATACTTTTTCCCTGATCTCTGAATGCACATAACAGAAGTAAACATATAGGTCTCACTTCTAAGCATTTGGAAAAAATACAGTAGTTAAAACATACTAAGTTGAAATACTTATGATTTTTTTAATGTGCAGGACCATATTATGAAAAAATCCTCTCAACATCTGCTAACGATGCAAGGGCATGCACTCAGGGTAACGATTACAGCTGCCAAACCAAGTCCTTCTCAAGAAGGACCATCCTAGCCCTGGTAGAAAAGGGAGTCCGCGACGTAAAACCTGCTAACGATGCAACTGCCATAAATAACTCCTAAGGAACATCCATTAGCTACATTTTGTTTTGTATCATTTGTAAAATACTTCCACCATGCAGAGGGGGACAGGGAATCTACAACAATTTTGCCAAAATGAAGCTCTGTAAATGGTGCCCTTCTTCCATGGAATGACATGAAAGTTGGAAAACAATATGGATGACACTCGTACACAATCTGCTTCTCAGTGTGTCGCTACACGGGAGTCAGAGACCTTCTTTGATACTGATGACCAATTACATTTGCTAAAAAGGGGGAAGGTGCCAAAGCTCTGTTTATTCTTTGCTCAACATATCTCTATCTTGGTCTTATGTCTGTACCTTTAATACATCTAAAAACTGATTTAAACTGAAATAACGTGAAATATTCCATCAAAGAAAATTCGAAATATTAAACTATTGGCTACTAATCAAGTCTTTAAATAGAAGATTTCCTATTACTCCTTATAAGAAGGATGGCTGAGTCAAAGTAAAATATACTGACTCTTTGCAGGAAAAAATTTGGAAAAGAGGATTCCCATTCTCCTCGCTTTGCTCCATTGAGTCGACCTATACAACACGTAGGGGAATATGGAGGAAGTATCATTACCCCCCTTCTCTCAGGGAGAACTAATCAAGCACCAGCATACAATAGCCATAGGAGTAGAATTACATTTATATCCTATGGAATTAATTGCATTTTGACATATTACCATAATTTGTAAAAAAAAAAAAAAATATTCTGATTTAAGTCATGAAATTTTTTACTCTGATTTCATCTATTTAAACCAAGTGACTTAAATAATAAGAACCCTACTAACTAATGCCCTGCACCCCCCCCCCCATACCTTAAAAGGTTGAGTAGCCTATTACAATGAATGAATAAATCTGAACTTATTAATTGCTTAACATACATTAAAACATAGCTGTGGCCATAAAAAGTAAAGGACAATTTTTACAATTGCACCCTTTCAATTTGAAAGAGAAGACTATACTTTTCCTGTAGTCTGTGACGTGTTTTGAAAGAATATGACCTTGAAAACCGTCGGAAAATGTATGCTAACCTAATTTAACCAAGCCTAACCAAACCCAACCTAAAAATAGTCTTTATTTTTTTTACAATATTTTCCTTTTTTTTTTACTAGCTATGACCTTAAAAACTGTCATAAATTGCTATTTTTAGGTTAGGTTAGGGTAGCATATATTTTCCGACGGTTTTCAAGGTCACATTCATTCAAAACACATCAAATATCATCAGAAATATAACATTTTCACCTCCAAAGTGAGACGAGCTCAATTATAAAAGCTACCAAAGTATAAAAACCTTTAGCATCATAATTGCAAAAGTTATGGAAAAAAATTAAAAAGTGTCCAATACTAGCCTACTTTTCTCACAGTAGGTAATATTTTCTAATTATTTACTGAGGACATGATTAGTCATCGAAAAATTTAATAATCACTAATCAAAATATAATTCTGAATTAAGACAATGTAATGTAACCTTATTTGTCTTGAATTCGCCTCAAATATCACAATAAGTATTTATTAATACTCATAATATAAACAACCTGCTTGACCCTCAGCGCACGACCAGAGAGATAAGGGTATTAGTTTGGTTATGGGGATTAATGGAATATGGGGTTAGGGAAAAAAAATACCCCTAAGGGGGTCCCGGGGCGAAGCTTCCGGCTAGAGAGGACGCGTTCCCTAGGTGTGGTTGGGTTAGGATCCACCAAAAATAATCCCCTTCTAAAAAATTACCACGCTCTGCATTTCAACTGTTAACATACCAAACAGTATCTTACTTTTATGAGATAATCCAGGGAAATACATTTTACATAACACTCACAATATGATAATGGCTCCATTGATCACTAATAACGTCCTTTAAATTCAAGAATTTCATGTTCATTTTATAAATATCCACTCTGCACTAACTTCTTCTTCCTCTATTTGCGTTCCCATTTTCATATGGGGTCGCATCTCTTCACTAGTCGTCTCCACTGGTTCCGGTCCATCACTTGCTCCTCCCCCAGCTGTCTCTCTCTGAGATCCTCCTTCAGTCGGTCGTTCCACCGTAGTTTAGGTCTTCCGTGTCTACGTCTGCCCTCCACGTCCATCTCCATCACTCTCACACCCACGTAGTCTTCTTCTCTCCTCTTCACATGACCGAACCACTATAATCTCCTCTCCTGCGCTTTCGCCGACGCCTCCACCACCTTCACTGTACCTCTGATCCGGTCATTTCGTATCCTGTCCTCCCTCGTCACCCCACACATCCACCTCAGCATTCTCATTTCTGCGACATCTATCTTCCTTTCTTGAACCTTTTTCACCGGCCACGTCTCCGCTCCGTACAGCAACGCTGGTCTCACAACTGACTTGTACACATTTCCTTTCCCTCTAGCACTGATTTTCTTGTCACATAGCACCCCTGATGTTCTCCTCCAGCTGTTCCACGCTACCTGGATCCTATGATCAATCTCTCTCTCTAGGTCTCCATCCTTCGTTACGTAGGAGCCGAGGTATTTGAAGGCGTCCGCCTTTGGGAGCTTGTGGTCTTGCATGAACAGGTCGCCTCCTTGTGTCACATTGCACTCCAGGTACTCCGTTTTCTGTCTGCTCACCTTCAGTCCGTAATGCTCCAGCAAACCCCTCCATAGCTCCAACCTCTCTTGCAATTCTTCACGGCTCTCGGAGACCAAAACAATATCGTCTGCAAAGAGCATGCTCCATGGTGCCTCCTTTGTCACTTCCTCCACCATCACATCCATGAGAAGGTTAAATAGATAGGGGCTAAGAGCTGATCCCTGATGGAGTCCAACTTTCACCTGAAAAGGCTCTGTAGTGCCAACTGTACTTCTTACTCTTGTTGTGGCTTCCCTGTATATGTCCTGAACTATCTTGACATACTTCTCCTTCACTCCCTTCGACCTCATACTCCTCCACACCTCGCTTCTCGGGACCCGATCATAAGCTTTTTCCAGGTCAATAAACGCCATGTACAGCCCTCTTTGCTTATCTCTATATTTTTCCATTGTCTGCCTCATTGCGAATACTGCATCCATTGTTCCTCGACCTTTCATAAAACCAAACTGCTCACTACAAACTTCTGTCTCCTCCCTCAGCCTTTTATCCAACACTCTTTCCAGCAGTTTCATAGTGTGAGATGTTAGCTTAATTCCTCTATAGTTGTTGCAGCTCTGGATGTCTCCCTTTTCTTTGAAAATCGGTACCATTATACTATCTCTCCACTCGTTCGGGATAGTCTCTTCCTTCATCACCATGTTCAGGAACTTTGTCAGCACCCGTATCCCTTCTTCGCCCAAACTCTTCCATACCTCTGCAGGAATCTGGTCTGGCCCTACTGACTTTCCATTTTTCATCTTCAACGCTTCTCTGACTTCCGCCTCACTCACAGGGTCTACCTCTCCCTCCATTCCCACTCCTTCACCTCTTCGTATTCTTGGATTTTCCTGATTTAGAAGTTCTTCGTAGTAGTCCCTCCACCGCATTTTAATCATGTCGGGGTCAGTAAGCACTCTTCCGTTCTTATCCTTGATTTGCTTTATTGCACTAACACCGTTCATTAATCAAGGTAAACAGACAAACACTTCTTCTTCTTCTTCTTCTTCTTCTTCTTT
>JAXCGZ010008518.1:10000-15000 GCA_037179515.1 Halocaridina rubra
TTCAAGGAGGTAAGTATAAGCCTAAGCACCCCAGATGTGAGAGCAGTATCGAAAGTAGGAAGAGCTAAGGCCTTTATAGATTTTCAATCGTTAGGAAAAAGAAAAGTAATTACGAAAACGAAACAGAACTCCCAGTTGTTAGATGCAATTTTAGAAATCTGAATTATGTGATTCCTCCAAGACAAGTTAGAGGATATATGAATACCTAATAAGTTAATAGCATTAAGATTATACATATATTTTTTTCAAATACAATAGAGTATCAGGAAAAGATGATATTGGAATAGCCAGAAACTGTGTCTTTGAGGTATTGAATTTTACCAAATTTTGGGTGCCTCGCTCAGATACTCTCTGGAAATTGGAGTTAAGTGTTGAAGACAGTGAAACATAACTAATATCGAGTAACAGAAGAAGATCGTGAAGAGAAGGCAGAGGAAACATGAGGAGTTGAATCATTGGCAAAGACGCGGAGAAGAGAGGAAGATGAAGATTGGAGATCATTGCTAAAGAGAAGGAACAAGAGTAGGCAAAATAACAGAAACTTATGGAACACGACTGGTAATTGGGAATATGATAGATGTTGCGCCATCAACAGGTGTAAAACAGTCAGAAAGAAAACTGGAAATCAGAGAAGAGAGAGGGGGGATAAATCCATTACCAGGAAGTCTGGCCAATAGAGTTCTGTGCCATACTCAGTCATAGGACTTTGAGAGATGAAGGGTGATGACAAAGGATTCTCCATAGTTCTTAACAGAAGACGACCATACATGGGTGAGATAGGAAAGGAGGTCACCAGTGGATCCTGCCTTGCAGAAGCTGTACTGGTGATAAGAAATAAGCGAGATAGATTCAAGATGATTCAAGAAGTGAGAATTGTACAAACTTCAAATACTCTAGCAATAGCAGATGTTAGGGCAATTGTTCGGTAGTTTTCAGGTCTAAAATGGTCACCTTTCACTGGAACTGGTTGAACTAGAGCGTGCTTATAAGATGAAGGATAGATATTGGTTGAGAGAACGAGGCAAAAGAGATGGCAAAGCACAGGAGCCAGCTAATTTTCAACTACTTAAAGAACAATGCAGGGCTACCATTGGATCCTGATGCCTTGTTCGTCTTCAGAGAGCAAAGGACCCCATGGACTTCGCATGTAAAAAAAATAGGGGTGGGCATAGCTTTAGAGAGGAGTGGAATACGAGGATCAGGTACGAAGGAATTGTTTACAAAAGAGCTAGCAGAAAAATGAGAGTCAAAGAGAGTGGCTTTGTCAGTGGAAGAGCAAGCAATATACCCGTCAGAGCAAATGAGAGTGAGAAAGCTTGCGGACACAGAAGATTTTGAAGAGATTTTTAGCTAAGGACCAGAAACAATTATTTTTGGGAGAAAAATTCAGGCCAACATGTTTCCTTCTCTAAGAGAGGAAGCCTTAGACCGACGAATGTGAGCAGTGCAGCGAATCCTAGCTGTGATAAAAGCAGAGCAAATACAATCAGAAGGAGAGGCCTGGTTTGACTGGTATGTCCGATCCCTGGCCTGAATAGTCATGGAGCAGGAGCGGTCAAACCAAGGATAAAAAGGAGAAAACGTTTTGATAGAAGAGGCATTAATGTCTCCATTCCCGAAGTTATGACCTTAGCAAATTTTTGGGCTTCCTGATCAGGACTGTGGATCCGAAAACAGTAGTCATCCCGTGAAAAATCTGGAAAAAAATAACTCAAACCATCATTCTGGCTACGCTCATTGTGCCAAAGACGCAGCTGGATAGGAAGTATCGTTTGTGGGGGAGTGAAAATGGAAGAGATTGAGATCAGAGAGTGATCAGAGCTACCAAAAGGGAAAAATACAAAATTTGAATGGTTTGCAGGATTAGGAATAAAGAATAGGTCAAGAATGTAAGCTGCATGATCATGACGACAGGGAACACGTGTAGGTAGTTTGATAATTTGCTCCAGATCGTGAATTATAGAAAAAAACAAGGGCCTCACTTCCCACATATCTGTGTGAGTTGAAAGAAGAAAAGAAATTCTGTCACTGTTTTCCCAAAGTACTAGCAATAATAATAATAATAATAATAATAATAATGATAATAATAATAATAATAATAATAATAATAATAATAATAATAATAATAATAATAATAATAATAATAATAATAATAATAATAATAATAATAATAATAATAATAATAATAATAATAATAATAATAATAATAATTATAATAATAGTAATAATAATAATAATAATAATAATAATAATAATAATAATAATAATAATAATAATAATAATAATAATAATAATAATAATAATAATAATAATAATAATAAATGCTATACAGTTACTTTGTAATCCACTTCAACACTTATTTTTTTATCCAAATCATGTGTAAATCATTCATGGCTGATTTGAGTGTGTTATTTGTATAGGAATTTCTATTTTACTAAAGCAACACGTGTGCAGAAATATTACATATTTGGAGATGATTATTGATATCCAGACTGAAATGCGTTAATTTCACCTGGTGCAAAAGATATACCCTGTTTAAACCTTGATATGGTTTAAGGAAAAGGACATGAAAACATACAATAAACTACAGACACAGACATAAGGGGGGTTTACACGGTCAAACGGTTCGCCGAACGCGGTGCGACAGACAAGTGTTTGAAGTGATGTTCGAACGTGTGAACGGGGTATTTGGTTGTCGAACACGTTTGTCAAACGTGTTCGACAACCGAATAACCCGTTCACACGTTCGAACACCACTTCAAACACTTGTCTGTCGAACCGAGTTCGACGAACCGTTTGACCGTGTAAACCCCCCTATAAACACACCACACACAGAGATCCTTTGCAGGTAAGGCCAAGAACTCTTGATGTTTATTTTTCAAACTCTTGTTACAATGACTTGTCACAAATAATGGAGGAAATGCCCATTATAATCCTCTAGTGTACCTGAGTACCTTGTAAACGATTTCAGTGGTTTCAGAGAAAAGTTTGAGAAACATTGAGCCTTGAGGTTTAATTTTATAACCCTGACAATATGAAAAATAACACTCTACTCTCAAGAACCTAGTCTGTGATGTGTTTTTCGTCGTGGTATTAATGATAATGAATATTACTTATAATTAAGACCTTTTGAAAAATTTCTAAACTAGATTCCATAACGCTATTGAGACCACACACAAACACACACATTCAGAAAAACACACATGTAAACAATCAGACCAGATTTTATATGAAGCATTTATTCCATGGACATGAAAATGAACTAGGCAGCAAAAGCTCTGACATGGTCTCTGCTTTGAACAGTTAGTTCATTTTTTTTTCTCTCTCCTCAAAAAAATAGACCTATTTTGAGTTCTATTTCAAGAGTTTTATTTCACTAAATACCCTCGTCTTATTGTATTAAGAATGAGAGAACCAAGAAAATTCTGAGAATAAAATATCAATAACAAATGTTAAAAATGGACGAATCTTTGTGAGATTTGGCAGTAGTCTTCATGATGCAGATGAAGAAGAAGAAGAAGCGAGCCTCTCACATGACCATATGGAGTAAAGATTCCTTTCATATTTTTTCTTAATTCTGCTTCCTCTCTCCCTCTCAGTCTCTATCATGAGACGTGTTTAAGTTATTGGCTAAGCTATCCTTTCATCCTTCTTGCTAACTTGATTCCCTCGTCCAATCATCTAGGAGTGACCTTGAGGGATACCAGACAAGGATTGGCATGAGGTGTATAAAAGGGCTTCACCATCTCTGCAACAGCATCAGTTCCGACCACATCTACTCGTGAACATGAAGTTTGTAAGTAGTAAACTTGGACTTTTTTTTCATCTAAGAAAATATTCATACTGCAACTCATCTTCATGGATAATATTTGTATGAAAGTGAAAGATTGTCAGGTTTTTCGTAAAGGCTCTGCAGTATTCAGACAAAATTCTTAGTCTAAGCATGACACTTAGAGATACTTTTTGAGCTTTAATTCTTTAATTGTTGGAAATATGACGCCGTAGTTACTAAATTACTTTATATCAAGATGCGAACAATTATCTGTTAAACTTCCAAGTAAAGACTAAGAAATTATTTCCAAAATAACACCACTCTATATTTCAAGCATCAACTATAAATATTTTATCAGATTTTTAACCTAAATTTGTTTATTAATTTGTTTTATTCAAAGTTTGTGTGATTTTTACAGCTTCTTGAAAAAATATGATTTTATTTAATTAGTTATGAGTTTTATCGTATATAGTAAATATATTCAGATTATTATTTCACATATCATATATTTGAAGTTCCTCTCTCTCTCTCTCTCTCTCTCTCTCTCTCTCTCTCTCTCTCTCTCTCTCTCTCTCTCTCTCTCTCTCTCTCTCTCTCTCTCTCTAAACTGAAGTAGAATGAGGAGATTGAAATTGAAATTGTACAGATATCTGCAATATCATTGCAAATCTAGCATCGGTATCCTTCTTTGCGTATGTTGGTATATACCTTTGAAAAGAAAAAGCTGCTCATGGTACAATACAGATATGAGTGAAATAATAGCTTCTATAATTTTATTGTCTAGCATTAATCACACGTGATAATTAATTTATAGCGTTTATACCATACCTCCCTTGGCTTAAAAACTGCTTCTTTGTTTCTTAATTACAGTATTTCTAAAACTTGTGATGTCAAAGGTTTAGTTTTTCAAAACTTGTATCTTAATTTATGAGAGTAAATGACTTTTATTTCATATGATTAGCATATGAAATATATTCAGATTTGTAGCTCGCGGATTGGTCGGTGCAGCGACTGCTTCTTCCATATTCCCTTTCGCTTTTCTATCGCTACTACTTCCATCGCTGCTCTGATGAGTTGGCGAGTTGCATCCCTCCTCCACTGCTGAGGCCGCGTAACACTCTTCAAGCAGCTTCATCCCACAGGTACTGTGTGGAGATTTGTAGCTCGCGGATTGGTCGGTGCAGCGACTGCTTCTTCCCATCTACCTCCAGACTCTGGAACTCTCTTC
>JAXCGZ010008518.1:25000-27500 GCA_037179515.1 Halocaridina rubra
TCTCTTTCGTTTTCGTCATTATTTTTCCTCTTTACAGTTACTTAATATCTATAAAGGTCTTATCCGCCCCTTCATAGAATACTGTTCACACATCTGGGGTGCTTCTTCATATACTTATCTCCTTGATAGGGTTGAATCTAAGGCAGTCAGACTCATTAATGACATTTTTCTTACTTTTAATGTGGATGTTCTTTTTGCTCGCCGTAAGGTATCATCCATTTCTCATTTCTATCGCTACTACTTCCATCACTGCTCTGATGAGCTGACGAGTTCTATACCTCCACCAATGCCGAGGCTGCGTAACACTCGTCAAGCAGCATTATCTCACAATTACTGTGTGGAGATTTGTAGCTCTCTGGTTGGTCGGTGCAGCGACTGCTTCTTCCCATCCACCTCCAAACTCTGGAACTCTCTTCCTCTTTCTGTTTTTCCTAATTCTTATAACCTTTCTTCCATCAAAATAACGGATCTATCGTAATTTCAGGGTCTAATCCTGCCATATCTCTAGATCCTCAGTACTTCAAGTATTCATTCAACCTGTCCTTCTCCTGTTGTGTAACTTTACCATATCTTTGCCATTTCCTTAACTTTATAGTATTTCATCGTCTTAATGTTTTCTTCGTGCCCGGGACTTTATTGGTGAGGACAATTTTCTTGCCTGTCCCGGCGTCACACTCATAAAAAAAAATTGGTCAGGTTAAGAATTATGATAGTATACTGTTGTGTGTGAGGGCTCCTGTAACCATTTGATAGGTATCAGAGCTAATAATTATGTCATTTCTAATTTAGATTCATGGGGCTGATGTTGTAAATACGTAGCTAAAAAGGGGATGTAAATGTACACTAATTTAATAGAATTAGAAAACTATTAAAAAATAAATAAATATAGCAAAAAAAAAAAAAGACATATAAAGGATTATTGGCGTAACAAGAGAAAGAAGAGTGTTTAGGAACAAACGAAAATAGCATTTATTATAAAATGGAGGACCTCGTGTAGAAACCTGAAATAATTTTGTATAAACAGCAATTTTTACGATATAAAGTAGAAAGATGAATAGGAATACTTAGAAATTACTAGTTATAGAAAACTAGCAATGTTTAGACTATAAAGTAACACCGTGTAATGTGTCACAGTTATTTCTATTTTAGTAGGAGTGGGTATAGGCTTGTTGGAGCTGGAGAGTTTAGGCTAGATGCCCTTCCTAAAGCCTCGCGGTGGGCTCGAACCCACGTTAGTCGCTTTTGGACACGTGTGCTCTACCACAGCCCCAGACTGGAGTATAGACTATCTATTATTCTATCTATCTACCTTGCCTGTTTCCCCCCTTTAATTGGGGGGTGGCCGACATCAAGAAAGGAAACAATAAGGAGATTACTTTGCCCTATAGGCAATGACGAGGGAGCTAGCGACCGTTCAGATGGCACTGCTGGAATGCCACAGCCCATCCTCCCGGCTCTTCCACAACCTGTGTCGCTTCACAACTGCCAGCTCCTCCTACTGCACCTACCACAGGGCTACCTCAGTGAGACAGAAAAATTAGGATTGCTCTGAAACTAGAGTACTAGGAAGAGTAGTGATGTTTAGTAAATAGAGAAATTGATAGGATAGCAATTCATAGTAGAAAATGTATATGAAAGAATAAGAATGATTAAAGACAGATTACGAAGAATAGAAATGCTTAAAAATAAAATAATAGGAAGAATAGTGACGCTAAGAAAATGGAAAACCCAAAAATGAATGAAAGAACTGCAATAATTAGCAAACAATAGAATCCTTGAGGGGTGGAGTAAAATTATGGAAAAAAATAAATCTTACTTTAAAGAGTATATTGCACCTAGCTCCCACCCAGGAGATCCCAAGTTCTAAGGTAGCTCAAATAGTGTTTTTCTCCGCTAGGAGTCATGCAAGGGTGAGGAGACTGTTTTGGCATCCCTCGTGAGATAACCACTGTCAACTCAGTACTCTCAGGGAATGCGCAGTTATATTTGTTAATTATGTTTGAATCAGTATTTTCACAAGCTCATTGCGTGTACTTTGTAATGTTTGGTCAAGGTTTTTGTTAAAGTTTTACGTCACGGACTCCCTTTTCTACCAAGGGCTAGGACGGTTGCCTTCTTTCGAAGGACTTGTTTTGGCAGATGTAATCCTTACCCTGAGTGCATGCCCTTGCTAACCTCAGACCGTGACGGGGTGGAACAATATCTACGAGAGTTGATTTCGAGAATGGTAAAAATGCCCCATTCCACGACTACTCAAAAATGGTACAGTAACTTCAATAAAAGACGATGAAGATGAACAAGAAAAAGAAAAACAAGAAAAAAAAAATTTAGAAGAAAATGTGATAAGAAGTCTATAGCATGATGACCTATAACCCTGATCCGTGATTTAGGGACATTTCTGGGGTTACAGATGGGGCCAAATGTCGAAATGGAAATCGTCCTTGATATTTTCGGTAAGACTTTGTCAACGTTTCCTCTTCCTTAATTGTCAATGTACAGG
>JAXCGZ010008519.1:10000-15000 GCA_037179515.1 Halocaridina rubra
GCGCTTGTCGAGTAAAGGCTTACCATGGAGACTAATTCCCTTGATTAAGATTCGATACAAATTAGAAAACTTTTATAATGACTGAATCTTTTAGGATATGAGTAGTAAATCTTACAATTAAAAAAGAGAATGAGAACGAGAAAGAGAGATGAAAGGATTTAGCAGCTTAAGGACAAGGTAGAAATAAGAGAATGATTCATATAGGAAAATGACAAGCTCAGAGAATAATCGAAGTAATGAAGGCCGAGAGATATGGTAGAATTAGGCTTGAGAGGACGATAGATCCACTTTTTGAAGAAAGATAGGTTATAAGAATTAGGAAAAACAGGCGGAGGAAGAGAGTTCCAGAGTGTGGAGGTGGATGGGAAGAAGAAGGTGCTGCATTGACCAGTCCGTGAGCTACAATTCTCTACACAATATCTATGAGACGAGGCCGCTTGGCAAAATTACAGGGCCTCGGCAGCGGGGGGAGGGATTCAACTCGCCAACTCATCAGAGCAGTGATGGAAATAGTGACGATAAACAAGAAAAAGGGAAAATACCTTGCGACGAAGAGAAAGAGAATCCAGATTAAGAGTAAGAGAAGGGTTACTGATGAGTCTGACTTCTGTAACTTGAGTCCTATCTAGGAGATATATATAGGAAGACACTCACCAGATCTGTGAGCAGTATTCTAAGCAAGGAAAGAAAAGGCTATTATCGATTTTATGTATCTGTAATGAAGAAAAGTATTGACGAAAACTAAACAGTACCCTCATTTCTTGGATGCAGATTTAGAAAGTTTGATTATGTGATTCCTCCAAGACAGGTTAGAGGCTTTCTGGATTCCTAATATGGTAATAGAATAAGACGGTAAATTTCGTTAACTCTCAAGATAGCAGGGCAATCAGGAGAAGATAAAGAGCTAGCCAAGAACCGTGTTTGGGAGGCATTAAATTTTATTAAATTTGGATGCCCCACTCAGATGCTCTCTGTATATCGGATTTGAAAGTTGAAAAAAAGTGTGTTACGAGATTAATTACAAGTAGCAGAAGAATGTTGTGAAGAGAAGGCATAGCTAAAAGTGAGGGTATAATCAAACAAACAAGCAAACAAACAAACAAACATTTCCATTTTTGTACAATGGTTATTCTTCTAAAAGAAAAAGTAACTTATAAGTAGACATGTAGTTGAACTAATAAGTAAAAGGGTAATACATACAGTTAAATTAAATGTAGCTTTCCTGGAAAATAGTAGTACTGCAATAAAAATGTTAACAATAATGTTAATAATAAAGTATTAATAGTAACACTCAATACAGCATCATCACCATATTTGTTTTCCCTACAATGAGAATAATTAGTTCTTAACTTAGTGAACAGAGAAGTCGATATTAGTTTACATATAGAGAGGTTAGTGTTAAGGGAAATTGCATTAAATCATTAAGTTTAGTTTATGTGTGAGCAGCGTCTATTTGTCCAAAAGAAAACTATATAGTTTGCCTTTGAAAGCTGTGAAGGAGGATGCATTTCTAAGATGTTCTGGAATATTGTTCCAGAGAGTAGGCCCTTTAATAGTGATCATCTTTGAACCTGCTTCTGTGTTTGTTCTCTGAATAAAGAGCTCACTGCTCTCTCTTGTGTTGGTTCCCCTTATATCCCTGACTGCTTTTAAGTCAAATAGCCAGCTAGGATAATGATGGTCCAAAATTATGTCTCCAAAAACATAAATAGCATAAGCGACCTTGCTTTCTGCCCGCAGCCACCCAAGTTTATTGAGAGCTGGTGTGATGTGGTCATATTTTCTTATTCTTCCCAGGGTAACTCGAGATGAAAAATTAATAAGCTTCTGTATTCTGTTTATCTGAATCTTAGTGGTAGCTCCCAAAACAGTTGTGCAGTAATTAATGTGACTTAGGGCTAGAGATTAAACAAAAGTTATTCAAGTAGTAGTTTCAAAATTGTCTTTTATACATGATAAGTACATTAATGTTCCTGTAACATTTTTGCATACTTTATCTATGTGGGAATTAAACAACATGTAGTTATCAAAGTGACTTTCTAGGTTTTTCACTGTTTAGCTAGGTGTAATAATATTACCGCAAAAATTAATTTTTGTGGTTTCTGGAATTTGTGCTATATAGAACCTTGAACCAATAAACATCCATTGTGTTTTACTTTCGTTAATTAACAGCCCAATTTCCTGAAAATAGGTTTTAATTTTTGACAGCGTATTTGCTGCTCTTAAGGTTATCTCTGAGATATTATTAATATCACCACTAAGGAGTAGTTGAGTGTCATCTGCATATTGTACGACTAGACAGTCAGAAATGGAAGAAGATAGATCATTTACGTAGATGGAGAAGAGGATAGGACCAAGTACTGAACCCTGTGGAACATCAAATTATAAATTTTTTGGCATAGATATAATGTTGTTAAGACGTATAGACTGTTTATGATTAGATAGATACTCTCTAAACCAGCTTAGATCAATATTTAGGTTAGTTCATTTACTTATAAGAATATCATGGTTTACACTGTCGAAGGCTTTTGATAAGTCTAATAATGCAAGCAAAGAGATTTTTTTCATATCTATATTATTATAGATAATATTCGTTTGAGCAGTGCAGTTTCCGTTGAGTGTTTCGGTCTTAAGCCATGATGGTTAATAACTAATAGTCTATTTGACTCTAAATATGACATAAGTTGGCATGCAACATTTTTTTTCTAATATTTTAGAGAAAATGGGTAGCAGGGAAATGGGACGATAGTTTGTCTCATCATCTCTGTCCCCCTTTTTATGCAAAGCTATTGCATGTGATTTTTTCCAAGAGTCAGGAAGCCTTTTTAGTAACAATGGAAGTGTTCATAATAGTTAGAATATAAGATACAATCATGGATAGAGCATCTTAAATGAATTGAAATACTATACCATCTGGACCATAAGAGCCAGAGTTTCTTAGGCTCTTTATGGTAAGAATTAGGGTAGCACAATCGATAGGATTTATCTTGAAGTATTCTCTTGTGTTTACATTGGAAGAGTTGACATTTAAGTAATTACTCATATTCACTGAGTTGATGTTTTCTTGTGTTTTCTCATATGAATTTTGCCAACGTTAGCAAAATATCTATTAAAGTTTTCCGCTTCGTCTTTCAAGAAAAGACGTTCTTTATAACGTTCTCGGAGAGTCATATCATATCTACTCAATATTAGTTCTTTTTGTATTTGATTTTTGATTTGCATTGCATCTTTGATGTCATTAGTTAGCCAGGGGGCTGAGGGGTGAGTTATTTTTCTTGTTACGATGGGTGCACAACTATCTAAGCATTAAGTACATTTGTGTTGTTGATTAATGTTTCACAAAAGTTATCAAGGGAGTAATTTTTTAGACACCGGCATGTCTTGAATAGAGGCTTCCTTTTGAGCTTGTTTATGTTTAACATAGCAATGTTGAGCTCGTGGTCTGCAATTGGGCAGGGAACTGCCTCCCAATAGGGCATGCTTTCCACTTTATTTGTTATTATCAGATCTATTAGAGTCCTAGAATTAGGGGTTATGCGGGTCGGTTTTGTCACTACTTGTGTTAACTTCACAGTGTTGATCACTCTTTTCGTCTTGTTATCTGCTGAGAGCAAGTCGTCCTTAAAGTCACCAAGTATGTATACGGGTTTATGGCGCACACAGATATTTCTGAATGTTTCTAGCAGATGACAATGAACTGGAAGGCGCTTTAAGGTGACGGCAAACACACCCTAGAATGAAAGATGGAAGTTTCTGATACTGCACAGTGATCCATAAATCTTCGAGCTCTTTAGTTTTTTCTAGACCTGTGGTTATTTCTGATACACTAAGATAATTTCTAACATAAATACAGATCCCACCCTCTCGGTCATGGTCATTGCGAAATATTTTAAACTCTGGGATATTCACATATTTATTTTCATTTGTAGGAGGAAGTCAAGTTTCACTTACACAGAGGATGTCTATGTTGTAGGATTTTGTTAGCATTATTGTTTCCTCAAAATGAGCGAGAAGGGACTGAGCATTCACATGTACTAATGTTACATTCTTACCATGTTTCATCAGGGTGGTATTCATAGTCATAGTTTGTTCTTGGGTTTGTCCATGATTTGTTTCGACTTTGTGATTCTTCTTTGAATTCATCATTATAGTGTGGTCTGGGGTTAGCCCATGGATCCTGGTGTCTGTACCTGCCGTTGGATGGGTAACGTTGATTTGAGTATGTGCCATGGTATGATCGGGCCTTCCCAAAGTTTGTATGCCTAGGTGAGTGTCTAGGGTTGTAAGGACCATCTATCCAGGAGAAGTCTCTTGTGCATGGACGGCGATAAGAGAGGTTTGTATTGTGTCTCTTTCTGTAGTCTCGCAGATAGAGAATCGTTTCATAAGCTCTTTGCTGTTTATTCTGGTATGACTGTAGTTTGGGATATTTTGTAGATAACCCAGGCTGTGTCCATTGTTTGCCCCCGCGAAATGGCTGGACAATTGTGCCTGTAGGCTATTGATTCAGTTTGTAAGCCACATATTCAAATCCTTTCAATATCGTTATTACAAAGGAGACCCAATTTGGTTTGCGAGCAATCTCCTTAATCAAGACTTCTTCAGAGGGAATGCCTTGATTTGTCAATATATTACGTATCTCTCTCTGAAAGGGGTTGCCAGGAATGCGAATATATATTTGAGCTGTAACCCTTGCGCTTGCATCATTAGGTAACTGTGGCTGTGGGGGAGAGGACTTCGATGGCATGTTTAGATTAGAGACTGCTTCTATTTTGTCTTTTCAGTTTTCTTCACTGTTTTGCAGCCTATTGCTGGGTTAGTTATTTGTGCTGGATGGTGTTATTTGGTTATCCTGGTTAGTGATAGTTGTTCTGTTGTTAGGAGTAATGGAGAGGGGCCCTATATCTTCTTTGCTATTTTGCAACCCTTTACCAAGTTGGTTATTTGTGCTGGGAAGAGTCTTGTTCTGGTTAGTGCCTGTTGTTGTGTTGTTAGAAGTA
>JAXCGZ010008519.1:20000-22500 GCA_037179515.1 Halocaridina rubra
AATACCATCTTGGCGTTTCCCTGCGGATCGTAAAACTCGACTAAATAGGGTGAAGCGATGGGATTACGAATCCTCCCTTCGTATTATCTTCCAACAAAGACTCAAAGTTTTGCTTTGACTAGAGCATCCCTCTATAAAGGGGAATTCGCGCCCTCGTATATAGATAGACAGAGAATCATGATATGTGTCAAAGAGGAGATCAAAGACAATATCTGAGGCGCCGGTTTAATATTCTATCGAACATTGAATTCCTGCCAATAGATGGTATCTCGCATAGGAGTAAATGGTTTCAATAAATATCGAGTGGTGGAGAGGATTACGAGAATATGATACAATAATGGGACAATTATTCAAATGCACAGTCAACATGGCTGTTGTTGTATTAATAACCAGGAAATTGAAAACACATTTAGTTCAGTTTAATATAATTTAATGGATCACATATCAATATCTGTGTATATGGTCAGTCTATACACAAAGGACATATTCCTCTTAATACGTAGGGTGCCCGAGGCGAAGAATCTGACTCAAAGCAGAAAATCATACGGTCGAGGGGATATGGCGATTCGCAGATGAACACGGTGGCGGTATTCTTGTCTTCCACCTATGGAAATGGAAAAAAGGAGAATAAACTATGGGAGAGCAAGGACGCTTATCTTCTCACCTGATTAGAATCCGCTCATCTCCAAAACAAGTAGGACAAAATGTGGAATAAGAAAAAAAGAAGGCACTATGAGAGGCAGAGGATACTCAACACCTCACTTGGATAGAACCCACCCTACGCACTAAAGAAGAAATATAAGATATTTAAAATAATGTATTCACTGGTGGAAAAGTAACCCCTTCAGACATCTATGTGTATACATCACATAGGTTTACTTACTCACATCAACATATGAATACTCATAGGAGCAAATAAGTTTATTGCAATGGTGCATCTCTCGTGAAAAGGGGCGGAGGAGTCTAATCACACAATAAAGCACCACAAAGGAGCTTTAGCCCATCACACCAAATTTAGCTCTTAGGGGATAAATTGTAATCACAATGCTGAGGTCATCCATACTGTAACTGGGCTAAAATCTGCTGTGAGGTACAACAGATTAAAATGAATTACAATGACCACTTCATCATCATAGAAGCAAAACCCACACCCACCCACTCCACTCTGCAGCACCGAACAATTGCAGGTAAATGCGGGTATGCAGCAATATATGCCTCACTCCATGTGAAGAGTAACAAATAATACCTATTTCTAAATAAAAAAAATGGTTAAAAGACTTGATTCTTTTAATCAGGAACAACCAAAAGATATGTGTGCGTACAATCCAGTGGTGCATTACCATGGGGTTAATGCCGGAGAAAATCTATATTTGCATAACAAGGAAGGAATTATTCATTACCATATAGTCAGCAATAGGATAAAATTCCACTCTCTCTCTCTCTCTCTCTCTCTCTCTCTCTCTCTCTCTCTCTCTCTCTCTCTCTCTCTCTCTCTCTCTCTCTCTCTCTCTCTCTCTCTCTCTCTCTCTCTCTCTCTCTCTCTCTATATATATATATATATATATATATATATATATATATATATATATATATATGTATGTATGTATGGTAGGAATGAAAGCATTCTATCTGAATGCCACTATGTTCATATTACAGTTTCCCCAACCTCACTCGTGGTTTTGTTTTCGCATTTAATTCATTTCCCAATCTCATTCGGGACCAATAATAACCAAATAAGCACATTACATATGTGAAAAGATGAATAATTTCTACCCCGACCGGGACTTGAAGCTGGGACTTATTATTATTAAGCCAAGGCGCTACCAACTACACCACGGAAGGTTAAAGGGAAACAAACCTCACAGCTTATATCTCCTATGGTAGGAATGAACGCATTCTATCTGAATGCCACTATGCTCATATTACAGTTTCCCCAACCTCACTCGTAGTTTTGTTTTCGCATTTAATTCAATTTCCAATCACATTCGGAACCAACAATAACCAATTAAGCACATTACATATGTGAAAATATGAATCATTTTTACCCCGACCGGGACTTGAAGCTGGGACTTATTACTACTAAGCCAAGGTGCTACCAACTACACCACAGAAGGTTAAATGGAAACACACCTCACAACTTATATCTGCTATGGAAAGAATGAACGCAGTCTATCTGAATTCCACTATGTTCATATTACAGTTTCCCCAACCTCACTCATCGTTTTGTTTTCAAAGGGAATCAGTTTAACTCTAATGAACTGTGAAACATCATCTACTGGAACTTTAGTGAACGAAGATTCTACGTCTAAACTAAGGAGCTTTACGTTACTTGAGGGAATATTTGAGTTATTAAATATTTTAACAAAATCTTCAGAATGTTTAAGATGAGATGAAGAAAATTATCCCAAAAAGGGGGAAAGCAGACTTGCCAGCCACTTGGAAATCTTATATATGAAAGAACCCTTGCATGATATTATAGGGCGTAAAGGAATTCCGTCTT
>JAXCGZ010008519.1:25000-27500 GCA_037179515.1 Halocaridina rubra
ATGTTTTCACATATGTAATGTGCTTATTTGATATTTCATGCCCGAATGAGATTGGGAATTGAATTAAATGCTAAAATGAAGCCACGAGTGAGGTTGGGGAATCTGTAATATGAACATAGTGGCGTTCAGACAGATTGCGTTCATTCCTAAGTATAGCAGATATAAGCTATAAGGTTGGGTTCCTTTTAACCTTCTGTGGTGTAGTGGTAGCGACTTGACTTAGTAATCATAAGTCTTAGGTAAAGTCCCGGTCGGGGTAAAAAAAATTATTCATGTTTTCACATATGTAATGTGCTTATTTGATATTTCATGCCCGAATGAGATTGGGAATTGAATTAAATGCTAAAATGAAGCCACGAGTGAGGTTGGGGAATCTGTAATATGAACATTGTGGCGTTCAGATAGAATGCGTTTATTCCTAAGTATAGCAGATATAAGCTATAAGGTTGGGTTCCTTTTAACCTTCTGTGGTGTAGTGGTAGCGCCTTGACTTAGTAATCATAAGTCTTAGTTTCGAGTCCCGGTTGGAGTAAAAAAAAATATTCATGTTTTCAAATATGTAATGTGCTTATTTGATATTTCATGCCCGAATGAGTTTGGGAATTGAATTAAATGCTAAAATGAAGCCACGAGTAAGGTTGGGGAATCTGTAATATGAACATAGTGGCGTTCAGATAGAATGCGTTCATTCTTAAGTATAGCAGATATAAGCTATAAGGTTGGGTTCCTTTTAACCTTCTGTGGTGTAGTGGTAGCGCCTTGACTTAGTAATCATAAGTCTTAGGTTCGAGTCCCGGTCGAGGTAAAAAAAATTATTCACGTTTTCACATATTTAATGTGCTTATTTGATATTTCATGCCCGAATGAGATTGGGAATTGAATTAAATGCTAAAATGAAGCCACGAGTGAGGTTGGGGAATCTGTAATATGAACATAGTGGCGTTCAGATAGAATGTGTTCATTCCTAAGTATAGCAGATATAAGCTATAAGGTTGGGTTCCTTTTAACCTTCTGTGGTGTAGTGGTAGCGCCTTGACTTAGTAATCATAAGTCTTAGGTTCGAGTCCCGGTCGGGGTAAAAAAAAATATTCATGTTTTCACATCTGTAATGTGCTTATTTGATATTTCATGCCCGAATGAGTTTGGGAATTGAATTAAATGCTAAAATGAAGCCACGAGTGAGGTTGAGGAATCTGTAATATGAACATAGTGGCGTTCAGATAGAATGCGTTCATTCCTAAGTATAGCAGATATAAGCTATAAGGTTGGGTTCCTTTTAACCTTCTGTGGTGTAGTGGTAGCGCCTTGACTTAGTAATCATAAGTCTTAATTTCGAGTCCCGGTCGGGGTAAAAAAAAATTATTCATGTTTTCACATATGTAATGTGCTTATTTGATATATATATATATATATATATATATATATATATATATATATATATATATATATATATATATATATATATATATATATATATATATATATATATATATATATATATATATATATATATATATATATATATATATATATATATATATATATATATATATATATATATATATATATATATATATATATATATATATATATATATATATATATATATATATATATATATATATATATATATATATATATATATATATATATATATATATATATATATATATATATATATATATATATATATATATATATATATATATATATATATATATATATATATATATATATATATATATATATATATATATATATATATATATATATATATATATATATATATATATATATATATATATATATATATATATCTATATCTATATCTATATCTATATCTATATCTATATCTATATCTATATATATATATATATATATATATATATATATATATATATATATATATATATATATATATATATATATATATATATATATATATATATATATATATATATATATATATATATATATATATATATATATATATATATATATATATATATATATATATATATATATATATATATATATATATATATATATATATATATATATATATATATATATATATATATATATATATATATATATATATATATATATATATATATATATATATATATATATATATATATATATATATATATATATATATATATATATATATATATATATATATATATATATATATATATATATATATATATATATATATATATATATATATATATATATATATATATATATATATATATATATATATATATATATATATATATATATATATATATATATATATATATATATATATATATATATATATATATATATATATATATATATATATATATATATATATATATATATATATATATATATATATATATATATATATATATATATATATATATATATATATATATATATATATATATATATATATATATATATATATATATATATATATATATATATATATATATATATATATATA
>JAXCGZ010008519.1:30000-32378 GCA_037179515.1 Halocaridina rubra
CTTTCACCTACTTTATTCTATCTCTTCATCAATGATCTTTTGTCTCTATATCAGTCTATTTTCCTAGCCTTTGGAGAAAATTTCCTCACATCTATAAAGGAATTATCTGCCTCTATTAAAAATACAGTTATCGTCTTGAATGGGTAGAATCTAAGGTCATCATTAATGATCCTACTCATACTTCTAATATCGATTCCCTTTTTCTTTGCAGGAAGGTAACAGTTCCATCGCTGCTCTCATGTGTTGACAAGATGCAGCCCTTCCTCAACGATGGGGCCGTGTAAGATACACCAAGTGTCCTCGACGCACAAAAGATTTATGAACATGAATTTTGTCATCGCCTTCGTTCTTATATGGCTTACCAGATAATATTGGGACCCTAAATTAGGTCTGATAAATCTGGAAAGATTTTCTCCATTTTGAGACAATACTGAATTGTTGCTAAATAAGTTTTCCTGAAATTTATTAAGAATTTAAGCTTTCATATGATTTTACTTGATATGTGACTGCAACTGATGCTTCATCTATGTACAAAGATAATAGGGTAAATGAGTCAATTTACACAACCATCCCAGGGTGTATGCTTCGTATGCCTTGAGCCTTTGCCGGAGGAGGATACGTAGTTGGGATCGCCCGTCCCCTCATTTCGGCCACTCTTGTGTACTTTTACGACAAGCAAGTGAACACAGAGGCGATATTCTTATCACTCTGCTCCAGGAGAAAGAGACATAAAAATTCAGAGTAAGAGAGACTGAAACTTTAAACTATGGGAGGCAAGGGATACGTAACTCCTCACGTGGATGAAACTCAACCATATCCATAAAGGAAAGAAGAAAATGAAGAGTAAGAAAAAAGGGGCAAAATGAACTATAGGAGGGAAAAGACTCTTAAATATTCACGTGGACAGACCTCACCCATCTAGAGCAAAGAATAAAAAGAATTCGGAGTAAGAGTAAGAAATAGAACCTACCCATT
The DNA here is from genome assembly GCA_037179515.1 of Halocaridina rubra. Lineage (NCBI taxonomy): Eukaryota > Metazoa > Arthropoda > Malacostraca > Decapoda > Atyidae > Halocaridina > Halocaridina rubra. The sequence goes on from JAXCGZ010008519.1 coordinate 30,976, forward strand.
TGTCATTCATGGTGCTAGTGATGCGAATAGTTTTACCATTGCAGACTCTTTTCACATTAAATAAAGAATTCAAGCCATATAATGTTTCTGACACTTCTCACAATAAGGAGTGCGATATGTAACAAATGATCGTAATAACATATATGTGTAATCAGATGCAACTTTCAATTACCCGTTCTAAGTGGCATAATGTATTACATGTATGTATGTATGTATGTATGTATGTATGTATGTATGTATGTATGTATGTATGTATGTATGTATGTATGTATGTATGTATGTATGTATGTATGTATGTATGTATGTATGTATGTATGTATGTATGTATGTATGTATGTATGTATGTATGTATGTATGTATGTATGTATGTATGTATGTATGTATGTATGTATGTATGTATGTATGTATGTATGTATGTATGTATGTATGTATGTATGTATGTATGTATGTATGTATGTATGTATGTATGTATGTATGTATGTATGTATGTATGTATGTATGTATGTATGAATGTATGTATGTATGTATGTATGTATGTATGTATGTATGTATGTATGTATGTATGTATGTATGTATGTATGTATGTATGTATGTATGTATGTATGTATGTATGTATGTATGAATGTATGTATGTATGTATGTATGTATGTATGTATGTATGTATGTATGTATGTATGTATGTATGTATGTATGTATGTATGTATGTATGTATGTATGTATGTATGTATGTATGTATGTATGTATGTATGTATGTATGTATGTATGTATGTATGTATGTATGTATGTATGTATGTATGTAAATACGTATGTATGTATGTATGTATGTATGTATGTATGTATGTATGTATGTATGTATGTATGTATGTATGTATGTATGTATGTATGTATGTATGTATGTATGTATGTATGTATGTATGTATGTATGGGGAGAAGTTTTGGTCACCCAGGCGATTACCTCATCTCTCAACACATAGCAAAACAGATTTTTGTACACCGATAAATTACTCTCTTGTGTTCATTTCTCGAAGAGTCCTTCTAGTCGAAGACATTGAGAATAAATAAAAATCACTTTGTGGAAGACAGCACAGCACATAAGCACATAAGCCACAAACTCAACATATACTCCTTGACAGCTATGTGGGAAAACCCGGGATCACTATTGCTTTCTTTTGGGACTCGGGGCTGCTCCACCAGGCAGTTCGGGGAACAACAACAACAACAGCATCAGCAGCAACAATAATAGCAACAACAGCAACAACAACAACAGCAACTACTTCAACAGTAACAACAGCAGCATCAACAACAGCAACAAGAACCCAAACAATTTATATCCTATACATAGTGTATCCCATCATTTAAAATGTAATATTTTCCTAAACATAAAAATGATGCTTTCTCTCTCT
>JAXCGZ010008520.1:2500-27500 GCA_037179515.1 Halocaridina rubra
TACCTTTAGTTGTTGTTGATGTCGCTGTTTTTGTTGCTGTTATCCGGAAGAGATGTATTCAGAGGGTCTCTGCTCCTGCAAACAGGGGTTGTAATAATAATAATAATAATAATAATAATAATAATAATAATAATAATAATAATAATAATGATCTAATATGCTCACTACGAGCACCAATAAAGTTAAAGTAAGAAAAATAACAAAATTGAGAGAGAGAGAGAGAGAGAGAGAGAGAGAGAGAGAGAGAGAGAGAGAGAGAGAGAGAGAGCCAACGTAGGCTATATTATGGGGACAGTTCTATTCTCATATAATAGACATAAGCGATATCTCACAAGAAAAAAAAATGAGACCCAGAAAAAAGATACGGCATTTGTTATTATTATTATTATTATTATTATTATTATTATTATTATTATTATTATTATTATTATTATTATTTTATTAACATTATTATTACTCGAACTTCAGAAGTTAAAAAATTAGTAATACAACATAATTTTTAGTTCTAATTGACTATCTACTATTCATTTCTCTCTCTCTCTCTCTCTCTCTCTCTCTCTCTCTCTCTCTCTCTCTCTCGAGATTCTTTAGATAAACGTCAGCTGAAAAACATTCAAATACGTGTTGCAAATAAAGAATAATAATGAGAGAGAGAGAGAGAGAGAGAGAGAGAGAGAGAGAGAGAGAGAGAGAGAGCTTCACTGACAACACACTGTGAGAGAAGCAGTTGCCATTGCTCTCCACAGAACAATTATTCTTATTTTTCCAAAACTTTCAAAACACGATTTTTAAACACTCCTCGTTCGCCGAAGGAGGAAATTTTTTAAAACTAAAAAGGTCGGCTTTAAATGAAACTAAACAGAGTAAAAAAACACGTTTCAAAGTTGCCGATAAAAGATTCAAACTTGAAAAGAAAACAACAGAATAAAAATTGGATATACCAGCTCTCGGGGCGAGTTGAAATCTTTAAGGTCGAGATTCGCTCATTTTCCCCATAGCGTTAATGTTTATCATGGACCTTACGGACTAAGAAAGGCCGGGGTACACAACACCGATATTAATGCTGTTTTTTTTTTCTCTCTCTCTTAACCTTTCTTTTTTTTTCTTTAACCTTTGCTTGAAAGCAAAGGAAGAGAAAAATAGAGCAAGCACTTTTGAAGTAGCAAGCAAGGCACTAGAGTATGTAGACCAAACTGTATTATCTCTAAATAAAAAGTTAGAATGTAAAAAAACAGGTACTTGATAGTTCTTGCGAGCCAAAATCAACCTTATGGCTGGTTTATGGAGAGTTCCTATTGGTTATTATTATTATTATTACTCTCTCTCTCTCTCTCTCTCTCTCTCTCTCCACACACACACACACATACTTAGTATTTTCAAACCAATGGGTCATTAATGTTGTTTTTCCCTTTCCATCAAGTTCTTTTCTTCATGATCGCTGATTTGATCTCTCGCTCGCACTCACTCATTTCATTCCATCTGTTTTGTTTTTATTTTTCCTTTCCTCCACACTCCTTTCAACGTGTGTGTGTCTGTGTGCGTTAGCGTACAAATTCGGCGGGAGGGACGCTCTGTGTGTGTGTGTGTGTGTGAGTGTGTAAGAGAGGCACAGAAAAAAAGGAAAAGAAAAAAAATGAAATTGAATGCTAGCGCACCGGTTTCGATAAAACAGAGCATTCGGCAATTTTCTGTCTAGCTCTCAGAAAATAAGGAGTAGGAGACGAAGCTGCCAGCGCGCAACCCTGCTAGCGAAGAACCAACCCACACGCACAAACACACTCACACACACATGCACGCAACGCATACACATGCACACTACTCACACTCAAACACATACATACAGACAAACATATTCAACGCTAAACTTTTTTTTTTTATCTTGTCCTATATATGCATTTGATTAAGGGCCTAATTCGTTCTTTGTTTTGTCCGGAGAACCAGGAATATTTATTTCTTTAACTTTTTTTTCCTTTACGCAAGGGAAAACGTTTGGCCTCTCTCTCTCTCTCTCTCTCTCTCTCTCTCTCTCTCTCTCTCTCTCTCTCTCCACAACTTTTATCGGAGGGAAGCCATGCTTCAAAGGAAAAAGAAAAATAGAAAAAAATAAACTTTACTAGGTTTAAAAAAAACGTTACAAAATAAAGTATTTCAATATATTTAGAAAATAACGAGAGAGAGAGAGAGAGAGAGAGAGAGAGAGAGAGAGAGAGAGAGAGAGAGGAAAAAAGTTGAACACTTTTTCTCAAATATCCTCTTTATGATTAATACAAGTTGGCAACTTTTTAGTCCCTTGTCTCTGCCCCCCCACCCGCGGGCTTTCGCCTGTAATTCCTCCCCCAAGCGAGAGAGAGAGAGAGAGAGAGAGAGAGACCGTAGAAACACAATCCCTCCCCTAACCCCAAAAGACCCAGGTCCCAACATTCACATACGAAAAGCGGTACATGGGTATCTCCCTTCTTCCCCTTACCCAGGAGGGAAGGAGGGAGGGATTGCCAACAACGAACAAGGGAGAGAGAGAGGGGGGAGGGGCAAACGGACCCTCAACGCAATTATCACCAGCAATAATTCTGCAGGAGCGATTATAAATAAGCAAAAAAAAAAATAGGGGGCCGAAATGAGTCTACATTTTTTAATAATTTCCAAATGGCATAGCATATATTAGTGTGTTTAACTGTAAGTGTGTAAATGTTTTCAGGCGGATGCGTGTTTATAATTGGGAGTGTAAATGCATTTTGTTTTTATACCTAGATATTGGAAGTGAGTGGTGTGTGTTTAACTTTTTATGCATATTAATGGAGTAATACACACACGCACACACATACGCATATATATATATATATATATATATATATATATATATATATATATATATATATATATATATATATATATATATATATATATATATATATATGTATGTATGTGTGTGTGTGTGTGCTTCATTCAAAAAGTAAAAATAATTAATACACATTAATACAGGTTTTAAGTTTTTTTTTTTTTATTTATTCAGATAACTGTACATGGGGACATGTGCACATGGGCACTCCCAGTCATATTGCAGTTGATAACATTACAATCTATGTGGTTATGTATAAATAACATACTAATAGAATTTGCAATTAATTTAAAATATCATAGCAAGTAATTAATAATAAAATATAGTGTAATAATTGAAGAGTACTTGAAGAGTAATCATTGTGACAATATTTTCAATAGCCCTTGTTGAGTGCTATCATTTAAATTCATTTTTACTTTTCAACAGTACTACTGCAGACAATTTGAAGCAGATATAGAATAACAATTTTCAGGTTAGAATAATAAGTAGGTACATACATATATATATACACACACATACATACACACATATATATATATATATATATATATATATATATATATATATATATATATATATATATGCATGCATTAATTAGATGAGCAATAGAAACACCACTGGGGCTTCATAGCCATACATATCAAGGAGAGAGAGAGAGAGAGAGAGAGAGAGAGTTTGTGGTAGTCATTTCAGCAAAAGGAGTTATTCGTCCTTACTACAGATAAAGACACATCCATGCATACTCTTGTAAATATATATATTCTCTTTGTTTGCTAGTTGCGTATTTATTTATATTCTTTCTATTTTGGTTCCTTATTCGTCTATTTATTTATATATTTATTTATGTTCGCGAGACTTGGAAAGCGGAAACTTAACTCAAAGTTGAAAAATATCCTCAACTGTAATACATTTGGTCAAGTTTTAGAGGTGACGACCCCGTTATAGTGAACTTTCCGAACTGCGGATGGTTGATGACCCCGTTAAAATAAACTTTGCAACGTGTGAGGAGGTGATGACCCCGTTTCAGTGGACTTCAAGAGTGCTGGAGATGGGTGTGAATCCCATTATTTTAAAATATCTTAAAGACATGAGTGACGACCCCGTTAGAGTGATCTTTACGATGTTAAGATTAGTGATTACCTCGTTATAGTGACTTTATGAAATGCAGAGGTGGACTATAACCCCGTTATAACATTCTTAATGACATTCGAAGATATGCGATGACCCCGATATTGTCAACTTAAAGACACGTGAAAGATGGTGACCCCGTTATAGCGAACTTTATGATGAGCGAGGTAAAATGTATAATCCCTGATATGATGCAAATAATGATGTTCATGATGATCAGTAATAATTGCTTTGTAATTACCATATATACTGATTGCAAGACAAATTAATGAAATTCGTTGAAAATTTTAAAATCTATCACTCAGGGTAACGATTACATCTGCCTTGGTAGAAAAGGGAGTCCGTGACGTAAAACCGGAACAAACAACAACTATATATATATATATATATATATATATATATATATATATATATATATATATATATATATATATATATATATAGTCTCTGTGGCAAAATGGTAGCGTCCGCGACTCTGAGGCGGCACGTCGAGGGTTCGCGCCCCGTCACGGACTAAGGTTAGTAAGGGCATACACTCAAAGTAACGATTACATCTGCCAAAACAAGTCCTTCGCAAGAAGGCAACCGTCCTAGCCCTTAGTTGAAAAGGGAGTTCGTGACGTAAAACCGAAACCAATATATATATATATATATATATATATATATATATATATATATATATATATATATATATATATATATATATATATATATATATATATATATATGGTAAGGAAGCTCATCAGTGAAACAACACAGAAAATAGCTGCTTAGTCTAAGCACCTATAATAGTGCTATTATAGCACTATTCGGGTCCTAACTGGACCCGAAATATAGCGTTATTTTATGAGTTGTTTCACTGATGGGCTTCCTTACCATTTAGTGCTGTATGCTAAGTTTGTGCTTATATATATATATATATATATATATATATATATATATATATATATATATATATATATATATATATATATATATATATTATAACTGTACATGGGGACGTGAACATGGGCACTCCCAGTGATATTGCAGTAGTTAAACATTACAATCTATATTTGGCTATGTATAAACAAAATATTAATAGAATTTACAATCAAATTTAAATATCATAGCAAGTAATTAAGAATAAAATATAGTGTAATAATTGATTGATGGCAAAAGAGCACTGTGCGATTATTAATTAAGAGTGATATATTATGGCTTACATGTATTAATAGCAGAAGAGCACTCTGCGATTATTGATTATGAGTAATATTTGTAACAATATATTTCAATAGCCCTTGTTGAGTGCTATATCTTAAGTTACATTTCCACTTTTCCACAGTACCACAGTTTACAATATGAAGCAGATATAGAATAACAATTTTCAGGTTAGAGTAATAAGTAGGTACATATACATATACATGCATGCACATGTACTTATATACACACACACACACACACACACACACACACACACACACACACACACACACACACACACACTATATATATATATATATATATATATATATATATATATATATATATATATATATATATATATATATATATATATATATATATATATATATATATATACTCATATGCATGCATGTACTCATATATATATATACATGGCAGAGGAAGTGCAACGCATTGAAAGCAATGTTGTTGTACAGCTTCTGAGGACGGTACCGCTGGTAAGAAGTCGTCTACCTCAGGCCCCGAATCTGGAATCACTTTTCGTGGTTCCAGAGGAGAGCCTGAGGACAAGTTTCTGGATGGATGTCTACATTCCGTATGTTGGCATCTACCGGGATTCTTGTAGAAAGAACGCACTTCTTCGGGAAGCAGTCCAGAATTCACGTGACTATGCCATAACAAACAAACAAACAAACATTTATTTCCATTTTGTACAATGGTTATTCAACATTAATAGCAACTTATAAGTAGACATGTAATTAAACTAATAAATAAGAGGGTTAGACATATAGTTAAATTAAATGTAGCTTTCATAGAAAATAATAATGCTGTAATAAAAATGTTAACAATAATGTTAATAATAAAGTAGTAAGTATGCCACTAGATACAGGATCGTTATTATCGGCATCATTTCCATATTTGTTTCCTTACAATGAGAATAATTAGTTCTTAATGAGCAGCAACTATTTGTCCAAAAGAAAACTATATAGTTTGCCTTTGAAAGATGCTCTGGAATATTATTCCAGAGTGTTGGCCCTTTGATAGTGATCATCTTTGAACCTGCTTCTGTGTTTGTTCTGTGAATAAAGAGCTCACTGCTCTGTCTTTTGTTGGTTCCCCTTATATCCCTGACTGTTTTTAAATCAAATAGTCAGCTAGGATAATGATGGTCCAAAATTTTGAATACAAAAACATAAAAAGCATAAGCGACCTTATTTTCTGCCCGCAGCCACCCAAGTTTATTGAGAGCTGGTGTGATGTGGTCATATTTTCTTATTCCTCCCAGGGCAACTCGAGCTGCAAAATTAATAAGCTTCTGTATTCTGTTTATCTGAGTCTTAGTGGTAGCTCCCCAAATAGTTGTGCAGTAATTAATGTGACTTAGGGCTAGAGATTCAACAACAGTTATTCGATTGGTAGTCTCAAAATTGTCTAAAATAGCCCTTGTTGAGTGCTATATCTTAAGTTACATTTCCACTTTTCCACAGTACCACAGTTTACAATATGAAGCAGATATAGAATAACAATTTTCAGGTTAGAGTAATAAGTAGGTACATATACATATACATGCATGCACATGTACTTATATACACACACACACACACACACACACACACACACACACACACACACACACACACACACACACACACACACACACACACACACACACACACACACACTATATATATATATATATATATATATATATATATATATATATATATATATATATATATATATATATATATATATATATACTCATATGCATGCATGTACTCATATATATATATACATGGCAGAGGAAGTGCAACGCATTGAAAGCAATGTTGTTGTACAGCTTCTGAGGACGGTACCGCTGGTAAGAAGTCGTCTACCTCAGGCCCCGAATCTGGAATCACTCTTCGTGGTTCCAGAGGAGAGCCTGAGGACAAGTTTCTGGATGGATGTCTACATTCCGTATGTTGGCATCTACCGGGATTCTTGTAGAAAGAACGCACTTCTTCGGGAAGCAGTCCAGAATTCACGTGACTATGCCATAACAAACAAACAAACAAACATTTATTTCCATTTTGTACAATGGTTATTCAACATTAATAGCAACTTATAAGTAGACATGTAATTAAACTAATAAATAAGAGGGTTAGACATATAGTTAAATTAAATGTAGCTTTCATAGAAAATAATAATGCTGTAATAAAAATGTTAACAATAATGTTAATAATAAAGTAGTAAGTATGCCACTAGATACAGGATCGTTATTATCGGCATCATTTCCATATTTGTTTCCTTACAATGAGAATAATTAGTTCTTAATGAGCAGCAACTATTTGTCCAAAAGAAAACTATATAGTTTGCCTTTGAAAGATGCTCTGGAATATTATTCCAGAGTGTTGGCCCTTTGATAGTGATCATCTTTGAACCTGCTTCTGTGTTTGTTCTGTGAATAAAGAGCTCACTGCTCTGTCTTTTGTTGGTTCCCCTTATATCCCTGACTGTTTTTAAATCAAATAGTCAGCTAGGATAATGATGGTCCAAAATTTTGAATACAAAAACATAAAAAGCATAAGCGACCTTATTTTCTGCCCGCAGCCACCCAAGTTTATTGAGAGCTGGTGTGATGTGGTCATATTTTCTTATTCCTCCCAGGGCAACTCGAGCTGCAAAATTAATAAGCTTCTGTATTCTGTTTATCTGAGTCTTAGTGGTAGCTCCCCAAATAGTTGTGCAGTAATTAATGTGACTTAGGGCTAGAGATTCAACAACAGTTATTCGATTGGTAGTCTCAAAATTGTCTTTTATACGTGATAAGTACACTAATGTTCCTGTGACCTTTTTGCATACTTTATCTATGTGGGAATCAAACAACATGTGGTTATCAAAGTAAATTCCAAGGTTTTTGACTGTTTTGCTAGGTGTGATAATATTGTTGCAAAAATTAAATGTTGTGTTTTCTGGAATTTGTGCTATGTGGAACCTTGAACCAATAAATATGCACTGTGTTTTACTTTCGTTAATTAACAGCCCAATTTCTTGGAAATAGGTTTTAATTTTTGACAGAGTGTTTTCTGCTCTTAAAGTTAGCTCTGGGAGATTATTAATATCACCACTAAGGAGTAGTTGAGTGTCATCTGCATATTGTACGACTAGACAGTCAGAAATGAAAGAAGATAGATCATTCACGTAAATGGAGAAGAGGATAGGACCAAGTACTGATCCCTGTGGAACACCGAATGATACATTTTTTGGCACTGAGATAATGTTGTTAAGACGTATGGACTGTTTACGATTAGATAGACACTCGCTAAACCAGCTTGGATCAATATTTAAGTTAATACATTTACTTAAAAGAATTTCATGGTTTACACTGTCGAAGGCTTTTGATAAGTCTAGTATTATAAGCAAAGATATTTTTTTCATATCTATATTATTATATATACTATTCGTAACTTTAAGCAGTGCAGTTTCCGTCGAGAGTTTTGGTCTGAAACCATGTTGGTTAATCGTTAGTAGTCTATTTGATTCTAAATATGACATAAGTTGGCATGCAACAATTAGGGAATGAGTACAGAGTATCCTTCAGTGAACATGAAATTGGCTTCTTGAAGGATAAAATGGATGCTCTCAACCTGGAAACAGCTACACAAGCTGAAATTGATGATATAGCTAAGGGTTTATGTAAATTGTATGTAGATCCTGCCAAAAAATTAGGAATGTGCAAAACACAGAGGCCACGTCAAAAAAAGTCATCACAAGACACCTCAAAAAATAAACCTTGGTTTAATCCTGATTGCAAAGCTTTAAGAAGTGAGTACTTAAGAGTAAAAAACAGGTTGAAAAAAAGAAAAACTGAAGAAGCCAGAATAGAGCTTAGAAACAGGGCCAGGAATACAAAAAGTTTATTAGGAATACTACGAAGGGTTATCATAGGAAACTCCATAAATCCTTGTGGGGACTTAAAAATTCTAAGCCAAAGGATTACTGGGATATTATATGTAATGCAAATAAGCAACCAGAAAAACTAGGTAAAATTGCAATAAACACTTTCATGGAGCATTTTAAAAAACTTTGTAATAAAGCTGAGGAGGGGGAACCAGGAGAAAACGCTTCTTTTGACCCTAGAAATATTAATCACTCAATAAATGAGCACATCAATAAGCTGTTTACTGTATTAGAAGTTAAGACTGTAATTCGCAAATTGAAAAACAATAAAGCATGTGGTATTGACAATGTTATAAATGAATACATGAAGAATTGTCCTGAGAATGTTATTGCTGCCATAGTCAAACTATTTAACATTGTTTTACAGACTGGAATAGTGCTTACTGACTGGTGCATTGGTGTAATTAAGCCCTTGTATAAGAAAAAAGGCTCTATTGATGATCCAGACAATTACAGAGGTATTACCTTATTAAGTTGTATTGTCAAAGTTTTTACAGCATGTCTAAATGAACGCCTGTCAGATTACCTTGAGGGTGCAGGCATCATGGGGGAGGAGCAAGCTGGTTTCAGAGAAGGTTACAGTACCATTGATCATATATTTGTATTACACTCCCTTATTGACCTATACCTTTTCAAGCATAAGCGCATTTATTGTGCTTTTATAGATTATAAAAAAGCATTTGATTTAGTTGACAGGTCTTCTTTGTGGTGTAAATTAATTTCAAATGGTATCAATTGCAGAGTTATTAGAGTTATATATAATATGTATGAAAATGCTAAGTCCTGTGTCAAGTTAGGCAATTCAATCTCTGAATATTTCCCTTGCAATGTTGGTGTTAGACAAGGTGAAAACTTGTCACCTCTGTTGTTTGCTGTGTATTTGAATGACTTTGAATATTTTGTAAGTAGGAACTACAAAGGGCTTGACCTATGTGCTTCTGAAATACGCAATAACCTTCGTGATGACGATATCGAAGTGTTCGTAAGAATGTTTGTACTCTTATACGCTGATGATACTATTGTTATGGCAGAATCAGCAGAAGACTTGCAAATTGCTTTAAATGCTGTTCATGAATATTGTAATTTGTGGCACCTTTCAGTTAATACCAGCAAGACAAAAATAGTAATATTCTCGAGAGGCAAGGTTAGATCATACCCCCATTTCTTGTTTGGTAATTCTGAGTTGGAAGTGGTAGATGATTATGTTTACCTGGGTAGAACCTTTAACTTCAATGGATCTTTTAATAAAGCTATTAAAAAGCAAATCACTCAGGCCCAAAGAGCTATGTATAGTCTATTGACTAAAGCCATGGCACCAGCTGCCCATTGAAAGACTACGACTGAAGGTATTAGGATGCAACTAGGACTGGTCCAGACAGTTCCAGGTTGAGTCTTCCTTCAGGACGGTTCTTTCATCATGCCTACATCTACACTGAATATTCTGGCATATTCATTACACATCTCTTGCTATTCCATTACATTTGACAAGTCACAACATTCTGCACAACTGTCTCTTGTACTTTCCTTTTCCTCACATTTTGTCATTATTTATGGAAGGTTCACAACTAATGGCCCCCAGTACCCGGCACAGTGGGGTGCAAAGAATCTCCAGGGATAGGGTTGACTCCACCATTGGCTTGAGGGCAGACACGCCTGGTGGTAGTAATGGTTCTGCTCTTAACCTTGCACCTCCCAATAGATCTGCTTCTTTCACTCTTCACTATTCAAACATTCATGGGCTGAACTCTAATCTTTCGTCTGTGGAACAGCACTTGGGCACTTTCCTCCCTAACCTCCTCCTCCTATCTGAAACCCAGTTGTCGATACATGCTTCCACTGACCCTTTCCAAATCTCCCACTATAATCTGTATACTCGTTTTCGTTCCAAAGGTGGGGTCTGTGCTTACTGCAACATTAACACTCCTACTGTGAGGCTCATGGACCTTGAATCTCCTGACTTTGATGTTCTCTGGCTAAAAGTCTATCTCTCCACTACCACTATCATCCTTTGCTTCTGCTACTGTTCTCCAAACTCCACCTAGTTTGTGTCTTTCTTTGAATATCTCTCCTCGTGCCATGAGTCCTTGCTATCTTCTCACCCACATGCCGAAGTTCTCTACATTGGAGACTTCAATGTACACCACAGTGAGTGGCTTCATTCTTCTCACACTGATGTGGGAGGAAGCGAGGCTCTTGCTTTCTCTATTACTCACGATCTGGAGCAAATTATCAAACATCCTACTCGCATTCCTGATCGTCACGAACATGCTGCAAACACTCTTGACCTATTTTTTACTTCTAACCCTTCAAACTACTCTTATTCTGTGCTTTCCCCTCCTGGTAAATCTGACAACTCCATGATCTCTGTCTCCTCCATTTTCGCTCCCCCACCACCAATCTCTCCTACTCAACGCCGCCTTTGGCACTTCGAGCGAACCCAATATGAAAATATGCGTAACTTTCTCTTTGACTTCCCATGGGATGACTACTGCTTTCGGTCCCGCAACCCTGATCGGGTAGCTATAAAAGTTGCCGAGATCATGACCGCGGGAATGGAGGCGTACATCCCCTCTTCTACAAAAACTTTCTCTCCCCCTAAACCTTGGTTTGACCGAGCCTGCTCCATGGCTATCCAGGCTAGGAATCAGGCTCACCAATCTTACCAAGCCTCTCCTTCCGATTTAACTCGCTCTGCTTTTATTATAGCTAGAAATCGCTGTACAGCTCAGATTCAAAGGTCTAAGGCTTCGTTTATAAGAAGGAAAGTTGATGACCTTAACTCCTCTACCACTGACAAATGCTTCTGGTCCTTAGCCAAAAACCTCTCCAAAAACTTCTGTAACTCAAGCTTTCCCCCTCTCATTCGTTCTGATGGTTCTATAGCTTGCTCTCCCACTGACAAAGCCACTCTCTTTGGCTCTCATTTTTCTGCCAACTCTTCTATTAACGATTCCAGTGCACCTGTTCCTTAGTCTTTTCCCCTCTCTAACCCTATGCCCTCCCTTATCCTTTCTTCATGCAAAGTTCATAAGGTTCTTTGCTCACTAAAGACAAACAAGACATCTGGTCCCAATGGTATCCCTGCAAGGTTCCTTAAGGAGTTTGCAGATGAACTGGCTCCCGTGCTTTGCCGTCTTTTTCGTCTCATTCTGTCAACCAGTATCTACCCTTCATCTTGGAAGCATGCTCTAGTTCAACCTGTTCCTAAGAAGGTGGCCGCTCTATTCCTTCTAACTACCGACCTATTGCTCTAACCTCCTCTATTGCTAAAGGGTTCGAAACTTTGCTCAATGCTCACTTCTTGAAACGCCTTGAATCTAACTCACTTATCTCCGATCACCAGTACGGCTTCCGCAAGGCAAGATCCACTGGTGATCTCCTGTCCTATCTTACTCATGTATGGTCATCTTCTCTGAGGAACTATGGGGAATCCTTTGTCGTCGCCCTTGATATCTCTAAGGCTTTTGACAGAGTTTGGCACAAGGCTCTGTTTGCCAAACTCCCTGCCTATGGCTTTACCCCTTCTTTCTGTTCTCTGATTTCCAGTTTTCTTACTGACCGTTTTATATCTGTAGTTGTTGATGGCGCGACATCTAGCCCTTTCTCTGTTTCCAGTGGTGTTCCACAGGGCTCTGTTCTTTCACCTACTCTCTTCCTTCACTTCATCAATGATCTTCTACAATCCCCATCTTCCTCTCTTCTTCATGCCTTTGCCGATGATTCTAACCTTCACCTTTCCTCTGCCTTTTCTTCACAACCTTCATCTGTTACTCGTAATCAATCTCGTATCACTCTTTCTTCTACTCTTAACTCCGATTTGCAGAGAGTATCTGAATGGGGCACTCAAAATTTAGTTAAATTCAATGCCTCCAAGACACAGTTTCTGGCTATCTCTTTATCTTCTCCTCCTGATAACCCTATTGTCTTCGAAACTAATGAAATTTACCCTCTTAACTCTATCAATATATTAGGAATCCATATAGCCTCTAACTTGTCTTGGAGGAATCACATAATCCAAATTTCTAAATCTTCATCCAAAAAAATTGGGGGTTTTGTTTCGTTTTTGTTATTACTTTTCCTCATTGCAGTTACTTAAATTTACAAAGGTTTTATCCGCCCCTACTTAGAATACTGCTCACACATCCGGGGTGCATCTTCCTTTACTTATCTTCTTGATAGGGTTGAATCTAAGGCAGTCAGACTCATTAATGATCCTTCTCTCACTTCTAACCTGGATTCTCTCTCTCTTCGCCGTAAGGTATCTTCCCTTTCGCTTTTCTATCGCTACTACTTCCATCGCTGCTCTGATGAGTTGGCGAGTTGCATCCCTCCTCCACTGCCGAGGCCGCGTAACACTCGCCAAGCGGCCTCATCTCACAGGTACTGTGTGGAGATTTGTAGCTCACGAATTGGTCGATGCAGCGACTGCTTCTTCCCATCTACCTCCAGACTCTGGAACTCTCTTCCTCCTTCTGTTTTTCCTAATTCTTATGACCTTTCATCCTTCAAAAAGCAGATCTATTGTCATCTCAGAGCCTAGTCCTCCATATCTCTGGGTCCTCTATACTTTGACTGTTTTTTTATGTCTGTTGTTTTCCTTTGTGTGATATTACCTCATCTCTGCCTTGCCCTTAACATTTTTCTTTTCCTTCGTCTTGATATTTTCTAGTGCCCGGACCTTTCTTGATGAGGGCAGTTTCTGCCTGTCCCGGTGTCACACTCTTAAAAAAAAAAAAAAGTTAGTATTGCCAGTAGATATCCAATGTGAACTCTTTAATCAGCTGGTCACTCCAATTCTCCTTTATGGCAGTGAAGAATGGGGATTCCACAAACTTGATCAAATTGATGTAATTCATAGAAAATTTTTAAAAGGTCTTCTCCACATAAAGAAAAATTCAGCAAACTGTATGGCTTATGGTGAACTGGGTCAATTTGGCTTGACCAGCAAGGTCGAGAGGAGAATGGTGGACTTCTGGTTGAGGATATGCCAGGGTAAACAACATAAGCTATCTCACACTATGTACTCACTATTACGTAAACTGCATGACATCAACGAATTTAAGTCCAGGTGGATAGTTAAAATAAAAAGTAGCCTTGACAAATGTGGTCTCTCTAACATTTGGATTAATCCAAATTCTTTCAACCAAATCTGGGTCAAAAAATGTATTGCCCTTAGGCTCAGTAATATTGATAAACAAAATGTAATAGGTGAAATTAATGAAAACAGGTTATGTGCAAATTATAAAATGTTTAAAAAAGAACTAGGTTTAAGTAAATATCTGCTTGATTTAGACTTTCTCGATAGGGTGAACCTCACCAGATTTAGATGTGGTAATCATAAACTTCCCATTGCCAATAATCGATACTCAGATACACAGGGTCCTATGTTTTGTACAATGTGTGATAACCAGGAAGAAGGAGACGAGTATCACTACATCCTGATATGTCCAGCTTTTAGTAGTCTAAGGGAGCTGTGTATAAAAAGGTACTATTTTACAAGGCCAAATAAGTTTAAGTTCGAACAGTTATTCAATGTAGAAAGTAGGAAGCAGATGTGCAATCTCGCCAAATTTACTAGAATTATTATGGCTCAATTCTGATTTACATTACTCTTGAATATTGTTACTAGTCTGTACGGATCTCATTTGCAACCAAATGTATAATTAAGTTACAGTATATGCCAAATTATATATGTATAATTATTTATGTATACAAAGAATATAAACGTATTTTTTCTTCTATTTTTTTTTTTGGTAAATACTAATATTAGTCTTTAGCATAAAAGTATTAACTTGTCTCTTAACTGCAATTATGCAGTGCATAAAATGAAACTATTTTGTTCTTGTTACCGCCAGCTTTACATTTTCTTTAAATTTTTTTGTAATCTAATGTCACTGTATGTACTCTCATACTCCGATAGGGGTGGTTAGAGCTTAAAATAAACCTTTGAAACCTTTTAAACCTTTAGACCTTTGAACCAGAGATCAGCATTCCCGAACCAGAGGCACTGAATATGATGGAACTTCTGTTCTATCACCTGATTCTGCCAGGAGTGATGTTCACTGCAGTGTATGTAACATGCTGTATCTTCAGAAGAGCAGAAGATAACAGGATGACCACGATGGCAAGACGAAGTCTCTGCTGGCTTCAGTCTAAAGTCTTCGTTGGAAAGACTGTTGATCCTGCTCCGAAGGAGATACAGAGGCCAACGGTGAGGCTGAGGAAGAGGTGGCGATGCCGCACGACGGCAAGACGAAATCTCTGCTGGCTTCGGTCTAAAGCTTTCGTAAGAAAGACTGTTGGTCCTGCTCCGAGGAAGATACAGAGGCCGACGGTGATGCTGAGGAGGAGGAAGCGATGCCGTTTGGATATGTAAGGAGGAGCAGGAGGAGGAGGAAAGGAAGGAGAGTGGACCCTAGAGCATTTATGAAAGAGGAACATCCCCTTGTATATTACGAAAGGGAACCGATATCTTGTATTAACGCTGAAGATCCCTAGTATATTACGAAAGAGGAACAAAACTTTGTATTATTACGAAGAACTCTGTTTCTTGCGTGAGTTATGAAAGGTAGCGGAACTCTTGTATAATACGAATGGGATTCTGAAGTGTGTTACCAAAGGGAGAGGAACTCTTGTATAATACGAGGACACTGCACTCTTGTATTTTGCGAAGGGGGTTGGGGTGATTGGTTTTCTGCACTTTTTGCAGATGGGATTTTCTGCACTTTTTGCAGATGGGGTTTTCTGCACTTTTTGCAGATGGGGTTTTCTGCACTTTTGCAGATGGTATTTTCTGTACTTTTTGCAGATGGGGTTTGTATGTGCATAAGTGTGTGTGAAACCCACTCATCCCTTTTCAACACTTGCATACTCGCATACCCACAGACACACATGTAGTTGGAATATATCTTATGCATATAAATAATTATATATATATATATATATATATATATATATATATATATATATATATATATATATATATATATATATATATATATATATATATATATATATATATATATATATATATATATATATATATATATATATATATATATATATATATATATATATATATATATATATATATATATATATATATATATATATATATATATATATATATATATATATATATATATATATATATATATATATATATATATATATATATATATATATATATATATATATATATATATATATATATATATATATATATATATATGCTTAGTACTTCCCAATTCCCAATATTTAAAGGCAGCTTCAAGATCTTTCAAGTTTCTATGTGTGAATGTGTGTTGGTAGTAGGACTCTGGCACGGCTTTAATTAGCTCATAAGCCTACTTAACCAACGAGTGTGCATGGAGAGCTGGTAGACCTCTGGCATGGCTTTAATTAGCCTGTAAATCTCAGGCTCATGAATGGTAGAAACTTGGAGATTTGGAATCACCTTGAAAATATTGGGAATTGGGAAGTACCAAGGGTGTATTTGCTAATGTAGTTGCCATGGCTCAAGCGGCAGCGTCCGCTACTCTGAGGCATCAGGTCGAGGGTTCGCGCCCCGTCACGGTCTGAGGTTAGCAAGGGCATGCACTAAGGGTAACGATTACATCTGCCAAAATAAGTCCTTCGCAAGAAGGCAACAGTCCCAGCCCTTGGTAGAAAAGGGAGTCCGTGACGTAAAACTGGAACAACAACAACAACAACCTACATATATATATATATATATATATATATATATATATATATATATATATATATATATATATATATATATATATATATATATATATATATATATATATATATATATATATATATATATATATATATATATAGAGAGAGAGAGAGAGAGAGAGAGAGAGAGAGAGAGAGAGAGAGAGAGAGAGACCATATCCCTCCGAAGTCTGGAGGGTGTTCATAACTGTAACAAAAGAGCTGAAAGAGCAAAAGACTTCAGCATAATCTATGTTACCATCATTTACTATAGTGAATCTTTACTTTCACACCCAAATTATGAAATACACATCTCATGAAATTCATCATAATTTGAGCTTAGGTTTGGTTAGGTTAGTTAAGTTTATATCATTCCCAGGAAAGACTTTTTTTTTAAGAAAATCATTGATAATCAAATTAATTTTTTTTTCAATTGTTTCAAATAGTTTTTCAGTGGTTTGCAATTTCATAGGTCAGGTTAGGTTAGGTTAGTTTAGTTGACTCCGATTAATGACTTAAAACTGAGTTGATAATCGTAATTAATATTATGGTAATTTAGATTTGTTTTTCGATGCATTCTATATTCATATGTTAGGTCTTGATAGGTTAGGTTAATTTGTTCAGTATTTTTTATCATTACAATCACGGGGTTGTGTGAAAATACACATCTATTTTTTTTTCTGACAAAATATACATGTCAAATATATATATTTTTTTCTAATTTAATTCTAAAATCATTACATGGGGACGTGTGTACATAGGCATTTAGTTAGTTGCCTAAAAGGGGGGTGGGTTATATTTAAGTGAGTGTAAGGAGAAGCCAATAGTGGAACAGCATCTCCACGTACTCTTTCTTCGTGAAGACTCAAGTACTAAAAATACACATGTAAATAAATATAAACATTATGTAGATTAATAAAAAAAATATAATAGTAATTAATAATAAATAAATAAAATTACACACACACACACACACACACACACACACACACATACATATATATATATATTTATATATATATATATATATATATATATATATATATATATATATATATATATATATATATATATATATATATATATATATATATATATATATATATATATATATATAGATAGATAGATAGATAGATAGATAGATAGATAGATAGATAGGTAGGTAGATGGATAGATAGATAGATAGATAGATACATAGACAGATAGATAGATAGATAAATAGATAGATAAACTAATATACAGATATAAATAAATAATAAAAACAAATATAAATACATTTAAATAAATATAAATATTGGTAAGCAAATATATAAATAAATAAATAAAAGTCAAAATATATTATTAACAAAATATTAAATAATCAATCAAAATAGGAAAATAAATACATGAATAATTAAAGACAACTAATAATTGTAAAAAAAAAACTACACAGTCAAATAAAAAACAAGCAAACAGGGAAATAAAACAAACACCATAAACCTAGAGAAAGCATTACCTGACAATCAAAATCAAATTTTTATTTTCTGATGTCCATAATATATTCAAAAGACCCAGCACCATATTGGAAATACTCTTTTATTAACTTATAATTATCTATCCATCTCAAAGCACGACAGGTAATCTTCAAAGAAATTCTCTAAATAATAATATGATAATGATATGAAGATGAAAATGATAATGATATGATAATGAGAGCATACTGGTGGTAGGCCTTTTAATGTAGATACAGAATCTCGTATCAGCATAGAGAGCCGAACACACACACACACACACACACACACGTATATATGACCAAATAGACATATTTATATGTAAAAATATGATATATATTTTTGACCCTGATTGAGATTCGAAAATAATTAATGAAAAATGGATATAATAATCTTCATGAGGAAAACTTTTGTGATAAGGAGTAGCCTACTTCAGCTTTCCCAGTTGCAAAATCCAAATCACCATTTGTATAAACTAGTCTCAAGTCTTTGTGAATCCACAAAATTTTACACAATTTATGATTTTGGGCAACACATTTCAATTTTTTATTTTTATTTTGCTATCGGAAGCTTGTAGGCCTATGCTGAATTAATTAAAGAGACAAATGTCTTATTTTATTTGCTTAATCTTTGTTTATTTTCTCATATTATGGTTTTTCGTTTATTGCAAATTTTCATATATTCTACTTTATTTGGGGGGGTCTCATATCCCCCCAAAAAAATAACTCTACATTCTTGCCGTCTTTTGGCTATTTTGTTATTCTGTAGTTCTCTTCCAAATTTTAAACAGCAAATCAATATTATTTCTGTTAGTTATTACTCTTATTCTTATTCTTCTTCTTCTTCTTCTTCTTCTTCTTCTTATTATTATTATTATTATTATTATTATTATTATTATTGATGCATAGCTCACACCCATGGATGCCCTCATGTGCAGGCTAGAAATTACTTGGCGAGGATGCCTGCATTGTTTTCAGCTGTCCCCACACCATAGGTTATGGGGTGTTCCCCATTCTCAGAAAGCCTATTGGTGGAGGCATGACTAAGTGCCATGCCAGCCACCTCTTTGTATGTGTTTGAATGACCTGAGGTGCTAAAAAGTGTCAAACAGCTTGCTAGGGAGGCAGAGTATATTTGGGGGCCATACAGATAACATTACGTTAAGGGGACGGGGGCATTGAGGCTTAGAGGAACTCTGTAGCTTCTAAATAAAGTAAGTGTTAAGTATCTCCATATATGTATCACCTTGCACGATTGAGCCCTGGCCTGAAGTGTTGAAGAACAGAACCTATATACATATCCACACGACAGTGGTGGCAGCAAAAGTACAACTCTAACACGACAGTGGAGTACGACTACTGAATACGACAGTGGTATACCGCAGGCACAACT
The DNA here is from genome assembly GCA_037179515.1 of Halocaridina rubra. Classification (NCBI taxonomy): domain Eukaryota; kingdom Metazoa; phylum Arthropoda; class Malacostraca; order Decapoda; family Atyidae; genus Halocaridina; species Halocaridina rubra. Next base: position 22,196 of record JAXCGZ010008520.1, read on the forward strand.
ATTAAATACGTCATAATCATTATTATTATTATTATTATTATTATTATTATTATTATTATTATTATTATTATTATTATTATTATAATTACTGAGCCATTCTTCCCCCAAGTGGTGACCAGAGTGATGAATTTAAATAATCAAATTTAGTAAATTATTAAAAAAATAAAGATATTAGTAATTACAATGTCTTCATGTAAGCAATCCAAATTTTTTTTATTTTTTTTTATTTCATTAAGCAAACAGTGACATTTCTTGAAGCCTTGAAAACCGCCATTTTTTTTATCTTCTTTGTTCAGTGTACGTACGACACTGTGGCATTCATTAATTCCCCTTTGAAATTATTTCGGATCCAAAAGTTCGTTCTTTTTTTTATTCCAGAGAACAAATGGTGATGTTCTTGAAGCTTAAAAACAAAAGTAATTTCTGGACCATCTTGATCCAACTTATGTACAACACTCAAGGTTGAGGTATGTGGGGATCATGGTGAATGCTTGCTTCTTGGCTCGGCCACCTCCCCTTACAAGGGGGAATGAGGCCATGTGTATATGAATGTATGTACGTACAACACTAAAGTCTTCGTATATTCCCTTTGTAAATATTGCGCAACTCGTCTTTTGTCACTGAATGTACAGCAAAGCCTAATAATACTGCGTGTAAAAGCATGTAACCTGGATATGCATCAGCGGGTGTGAGTCTCACCTGATCTTTCCAATCAGAAGGCTGGCTTGGGGGATGCCAATGCTTCTTTGGAATGGTTTTGTGGCCAATATGACATTGGGGACATCCTCTTTGGATGTTCCTTTCAGAGTGGCATCCTCACCCGAAAGGCAGTGGTTTTGGTCTGATCCTCCTGAGGTAACAGGTCGTGAAGTGTGAAGTGAACACTGCTCGAAAATCGTGCTGTCTATGATATATCATATATACCTAAAACTACAACTTAAATGGCTACATTGGCAGAAACTGGAAGTGACGGTGATTTATGCGGAAAAGTAAAGAACTCAGACATGAAAACCGCCAATTGAAGAGGACAACTGAAAACCCAGAAATAACGCTAAAGAACATGAAAACAGAAATTACCGAAAAGTTTACCAGAACAACACTGGATAAGGCAGAAAATCTTATAGACTTAGAACGTAGACTGTAATATAGAGATGCTACATTAATCAACAGAGTTGCCAAGGAAACTATGAACAGGATATAGGAAAGTAAGATGCTCTAACATTATTGCATAATGTTATAGAATCTCTGAGGCGGCAGGTCGAAGGTTCGCGTCCCGTCACGGACTGAGGTTAGTAGAGGCATACACACTGTAAAAAATTAACAAACAAACAAACAAACAAACATTTATTTCCATTTTGTACAATGGTTATTCAACATTAATAGTAACTTATAAGTAGACATGTAATTAAACTAATAAATAAGAGGGTAATACATATAGTTAAATTAAATGTAGCTTTCACAGAAAATAATAATGCTGTAATAAAAATGTTAACAATAATGTTAATAATAAAGTAGTAAGAATGACACTAAATACAGGATCGTTATTATCGGCATCATTTCCATATTTGTTTCCCTTAGTTCTTAATGAGCAGCAACTATTTGTCAAAATGAAAACTATATAGTTTGCCTTTGAAAGCTGTGAAGGAGGATGCATTTTTAAGATGCTCTGGAATATCATTCTAGAGTGTTGGCCCTTTGATAGTGATCATCTTTGAATCTGCTTCTGTGTTTGTTCTGTGAATAAAGAGCTCACTGCTCTGTCTTGTGTTGGTTTCCCTTATATCCCTGACTGTTTTTAAATCAAATAGCCAGCTAGGATAATGATGGACCAAAATTTTGAATATAAAGACATAAATAGCATAAGCGACCTTATTTTCTGCCCGCAGCCACCCAAGTTTATTGAGAGCTGGTGTGATGTGGTCATATTTTCTTATTCCTCCCAGGGCAACTCGAGCTGCAAAATTAATAAGCTTCTGTATTCTGTTTATCTGAGTCTTAGTGGTAGCTCCCCAAACAGTTGGGCAGTAATTAATGTGACTCAGGGCTAGAGATTCAACAACAGTTATTCGAGTGGTAGTCTCAAAATAGTCTTTTATACGTGATAAGTACATAAATGTTCCTGTGACCTTTTTTGCATTCTTTATCTAAGTGGGAATCAAACAACATGTGGTTATCAAAATGAATTCCTAGGTTTTTGACTGTTGTGCTAGGTGTGATAATATTGTTATTATAAGGGTATAATAAGGGTAGGAATAGGGTATTTTTAGTGGTCATTTTAGCACACCCTATTGGGGTATATATATATATATATATATATATATATATATATATATATATAATATATATATATATATATATATATATATATATATATATATATATATATATATATATATATATATATATATATATATAAAATACCATTTACAATATACCCCATATCAAGGGTATAACATACAATACCCTTACTTAGGGGTGTATCCTAGATAAAGAACACCCTGTTGCAGGGTATTCTAAACGATATACCTGGGTACACTAATCCATGTATACACTCATATAAGGGTGTATACACGAGAGAGAGAAATATATATATATATATATATATATATATATATATATATATATATATATATATATATATATATATATATATATATATATATATATATATATATAAAGTGTGCTAAGTCCCACCAATGGTAAAACCATGAATACCTGACAAACTCATAAATAATTTGTTATAAACAGCAGCTGCTCACTTCATCTGAAAGGTTCCAGATAAAGTACATGGCAATGCCATAAAATCATAAGGTCACAGATTTCAAAAATTAGGTTTAATAATTTTTTATTTTCAAGGTACTTGAAAATCAAAACAAGGCACATAAACAGTACATTTTCGTATGATATATACACCAATAACGTGACATATATGTATAATACAGTAGCAGGTTATATATATTTTTAGAAGAAAAACAAAACAGCAAAACTCAATATATAGGCAACCCATTAAAAAAAAAAAATTATATATATATATATATATATATATATATATATATATATATATATATATATATATATATATATATATATATATATATATATATATATATATATATATATATATATATATATATATATATATATATATATGGTTTTTACCTTTGTTGAGGGGTAGCCTATTCAGAAAAAAAGTAGGCTATCATATTCTATGTTTTTTATAGAGTGGAATTTTACCATTGCTCTAAACATAATAATAATAATAATAATAATAATAATAACAATAATAATAATAATGCAGTCAATGGATGAAATTATCCCAGCTACCGATTGGATATTAGAGGCCACAAACTTCACAAATTAATGCTGCAGTAGTAGCACACTTCTCTTCACGTGTCAGGTCACTCAAGTGAAATTTTGAAGTGACAACAAACGTATAACATATATGCATATGTGTGTGTGTGTAGATGTATACACATGGATGTATATATTATAACTGCGATTATGTAATCAAGTGACTCTTGGCAATAATATGATTGCCAAGTATTGCATTTCGTAGTAACAGCTTGTTTCAAAATTATCAATAACGAAAAACCAATATAATGTTAGTAACTTTTTTTTTTGTTGCATTACACTATCAGTGTAACTGTGTGGTGATTCAATAGAGTAAAACCATGATAAAATCTCAAAAAACTTACCAAACCCATTTTTATATGTAGTCCAATGATGGGTACAATATGTATTAAAAATCACCTGTCTCCTGATATAGAGGGGTATTTGTGAGCATAAGTTTTTTTTTAATTGCATTTAAACCATAGCTATAGTTAAGGTACTAGTTATACCCTTTCTCTACCTTCAATTTGTTACAGTGCACTCAGGGTAACGATTACATCTGCCAAAACAAGTCCTTCGCAAGAAGGCAACCGTCCTAGCCCTTGGTGAGAAAGGGAGTTCGTGACGTAAAAACCGAATCAATCAATCTCAGAAAGAATCGGGCAGTGGGAGACAAAAAGACTACATGAAGCTTTGTCAAGAAATCTTTCAGAGGTGTCTAGGACTATAGCGATAGAGGACTTAAATATAGGAAAAGTCATAAAATTAATAAAAGGGGCAGTAGGGAAGACTAGACCTACCCTTGTAAAGCTAACAGAAGAAAGATTGAAATGGAATATAATCACAAAAGCTAAAAATATGAGAAATAATACTGATCATGAAATGAAAAAGGTAATGATTTCTCTGGATTTAACAAGAAAAGAGAGAGACTAAAACAAAACTCTTTAAGAAGAATTATACAGGCAAAGGAATGAAGGAAGTTACTGGATAATAAGGAAAGGAAAAATAATTCATCCCAATAAACAAGATTAAGAAGTTAGTAGTTCTACGTAAGAAGTTACAGATATAGGAAAGAACAAGGATAAACTGGAGAAGAGGAACCTCAGCACCATCAACCTCAGAAAACACTCCTCACAATTGGCCAACTGGAGATAACGCATCTCATAATTAAGCAACTGGAGATAGAGCACCTTAGGTTAAGTTAGGTTTGGCTAAGTTAGGTTAGGTTAAGTTATCCCCATTTGGCCAATCATGAGGAGTGCATTCGAGCTGACAGCAATGAGGTTCGTCTTCTCCAGTTGATCCAAGAAAAGCATAGCAGATGCCGATCTCATTCAGGACGAATAATACCTAATAGAACAATTACTATTTGAAAAAGACAAAATAGAGAAAAACAAAGGAAACATTATATAAATAATGGAGAAAGAGAGAAACCAAAAGGACAAAGCACAAGGAACGCATTTGAAAGGGAAGCGGCGTTGTAAAGGCACTGATTCTCCACCTGAATCTGGATCTGCTAGCGAAGTTCCATCCTTGAGGAGCCTGGTCTCAGGAGGTGAAAAATCACTTGGCTAATGGAGACGTCTGAAGATTTGGGAAGAGGCCCATTGCTGGTTAAATAAAACCCCAATTCGTTGTTACACGATCTTCCATGATGCCCCCAGCGGTGAGGTTCTTTCAAGAACCGGGAAAGACCTAAAAAATGGACTGGATTCGGTTTTACGTCACGAACTCCCTTTTCTACTAGGGGCTAGGACGGTTGCCTTCTTACGAAGGACTTGTTTTGGCAAATGTAATCGTTACCCTGAGTGTATGCAAAAAATAAATATGTTAATTTTCATGATGGAAACTTTGGTGTGACAATAAGTACTTGAGCTTCCCCTGTTGCAAATTCTAAGGCATCATTTGTATGGACTAGTTTTAAAGTCTTTATGAGTCCATTTAGGACAGATTTGAAGTTTTCAAAAATTTTACA
>JAXCGZ010008521.1:0-12500 GCA_037179515.1 Halocaridina rubra
GTGAGGAAGAGAGAGAAGCTGCCGTCCAGATTCTGCCTTGAGGGAAATCTAGAAGAGTTGCCAGACGTGGAGCCTCACACCACATTACCTAATTTTTTGTGTAAACTGGGGAAAGCTCTTAAGCCGTTTTACCTGATCCTGTGGTTCTATATATTGTTAAAAACAGTATCCTTCCCATTTATATTAACTAGTTAGTTAGTTTGATACACGAAAAAATTGAATAATAAAAGAAAAAAAAAATTACCAAATACCCACCTGTCAACAGTACTGAGTTAAGTTGCCAAGTAGTACAGCAGTCCTATTTTCTTCATTTTTTTTTTTGCTTTTCTTTTAGCTTTCTCGTTTGCTATTTTGTTATTTTGTATATATATTGAGTTAAATGTAAAGTCTAAATCCCGTGATAACATATCTTGGTTAGCAAGTCAGTTTATCAGTTAGGAAGAATATATAACAGAAACAGGTGGGTGCCACCTCGAACACAAATTCGAATTTTCCTTCAGGTTTGACTTTTGTTTTTCTTTTTCTTTTTATACTTAAATTACCATGGTCAAGTTTTTAAGTTAAGATGTGTGTTACCAGAAAGGAGGCAAACTGAGTCACGAAATAGCACTTATATGGAGATATAAAAATTCTGTGTGAAGGTAAATTAGAAGTTTTTCTCTTTTCTTTTTTTTTTTTTTTTTTTTCCTCTTTCTCGTCTTCTTTCTATATTCTGTGAGAGGGAGAACATAAAAATGAAGCCATCTCTGTCCCAAACCTCTCCCACCCATGGGTCGGGAGAAGGGGTAGTCATCAGAGGACTTAAACAGAGAATCAAGAAGTTAGAGGAAATGGTTACAAGCCTTGATGATAAAATTCGGAATATGGATGGAGAAATGAAAGAGAATGAAACACTCAGAGAACAAATAAGATCTTTGGAGGAAGCAAATAAAGCACAAGGGCAGGAGAGAAAGGAACTAGAAAAAAGAATAAAGAAGCTGGAAGGGGAAAAGAGTCAACTAGAATCTAGAATTTCTAATCAAGAAGATAAAAACAAACAGCTAAATGACAACCTAAAGGAATTAGATGTTAGTTCACTGCTATCTTCTGAGAGAGACGAGATTGCTGCTTGGAATGTTCAGATTAAGGAAAACATTGAACAGTTCAGAAAAGAGTTCCAGGAGCTGAATATGGAAAATGATGCCATGAAAACGTCCTTTGCTGATGCACTAAAGGGGAATGTGGCAGTAAAAGAGGCTGTAAAGGTGGTGGCACTGGAAAACATACAAACAGTTGATTATAAAGAGACAGTAATCGAAAAAATGAAAGACGTTGTGATGGAAAGGGCAAACCCACTCATCAGACAGGCACTTGATAAGGAGAAGACAGTGGTAATCTCAGGCATAAGTGAATCCCAGGAGCCAACATGGCAGGGGAGACTTGAAGAAAATAAAGCTAACGTTGTAGACCTGATAAGAAAGCTTGGAGTAGTATGTGGTCCTGAGGATATTGTAAACATACACCAACTAGGTAAATATTCGAGAGAAGGAAAGCCGAGACCAACAAAAGTAACCTTTGAGAGAGGGGAGACATGTAGGGAAATATTGTTGAGAAATAAAAGTCTAAAAGACCTTCAAGAATGCAAAGAAGTGTTCATTAGACGATACAGAACACAGGAAGAGATGGGAAAGATCAAAAACTTGTTGCAAGAGGCAAGAAGGTTAAATGATGAAAGAAATGAAGAAGAGAAGAAAAATTTTCGTTACAGAATACTTCCAGACAAAGGGGAGATAAAGAAGATAATGACAGAAGATCAGGGGATGGGGCCTCATTAAGATTGTTATACACAAATGCTGATGGATTAGCTGGTAAGGCAGTAGAATTAAAAGATAGGATTCACAACATTAAGGCAGATATAGTAGCAATTACAGAGACTAAGTTGAGTGAGGACATAAACAGTGTCACAGTTTTTCCTAAGGGCTTCAGAATACTAAGGGTCGAAAGATCTGAGAGGACTGGTGGAGGGATAGCACTGCTCATAAGTGAGAGGATTCAAGTTGAAGAAATAAACTTGGCTATAGAAAGTGAGTTCAGGGAATTTCTTGTTGCTCGCATAAATACTGGGTCAGAGAGCATTATAATAACTGTTGTATACAACCCACCAAGGAACCAAAATAGGCTTAAAATTTATGAGGAAAGTCATATAGGTACGATTGAAGTCATAAACTCAGTTGTTAACATGGCGCGGGAGAAAAAATGTAGGATTTTGATTATGGGAGACTTTAATCATAAAGATATAGATTGGATAAATCTTGACCCACACAGTGGTGAGGACTCATTCGGGGCAAGATTCCTAGATTGCGTACAAGGGAATTTCCTACACCAACATGTAATGGAACCAACAAGAGCCAGGGGTGGGGATGAGCCATCACTACTTGATCTGGTGTTCACAGATAATGTGTTGGATATTGAAAATATTGAGTATGAACCACCAATTGGAAAGAGTGACCACTGTGTGTTGTTGATGGAGTATATCATTGAAGACATTCTTCCTGAGAGTAGAGGCACTGAGGACATGAGGAGGAACTATCCGAAAGGAGATTACATCAAAATGAATGAGCTTATTGCAGTTATTGACTGGAGAACCTTATTTTACAACAAATCTGTACAAGAAATGTATGACATCTTTTGTGAGAAATATGGGAAGATAGTAGATTGCTGCATACCTGTCACCAAAGTAGGTGTAATTCATGCCAGAGAGAAATGGTTCGATAATGGGTGTAAAAGAGCTAAGGAGTGGAGAGACAAATGCTGGAAAAGGTATAGGAGGAGAAAAAACATAAATGCCTGGCAAACCTACAAAAGAGCAAGAAATGACTACCTAAGTAAAAGGAGAGAGGCAGAGAGAGATTATGAGAGGGACATCACCATGAAGGCTAAAGAAAATCCCAAGCTTTTCCACAGCTTTATCAGAGGAAAACTGAAGGTAAAAGAACAGGTTTTAAGGCTAAAGAGAGCGGATGGAAGCATCACTGAGACGGACGAAGAGATCTGCAAAGAATTGAACAAGGAGTTTCAGTCAGTATTTACAGTAGAAAATACCCCACCCCCTCAGATTGCAGTGATAGAAGCTCAAGGGCCGGTATTAGAGAACATCAACCTTACAGCCACAGAGGTATGCAAAGCGCTGATGGATTTAGATGTTCATAAAGCTACAGGTCCTGATGACATATCCCCTCATGTGCTTAAAAAATGCGCAAACACAATATCAGTGGCACTAAGTATCATATTTAAGGAGTCATTGGAGTCGGGGGAGATTCCAAGATGCTGGAAACAAGCAAATGTGATACCTATCTTCAAAAAGGGAAGGAGGGATACGGCTCTGAACTATAGACCAGTTTCCTTGACCAGCATAGTTTGCAAACTTATGGAGAAACTACTAAGGAAACATATCTCTCTTCACTTGGAATCCTTCAACTTTTTGTCAGTGAGGCAACATGGCTTCAGAGAAGGAAGATCAACAGTAACAAACTTATTAGAATTTTATGATGAGGTAAGCCAAATCTTACAGGAAAGAGAGGGCTGGGCAGATTGCATATTCCTAGACTTCCAGAAAGCGTTTGACACTGTTCCACATGGGAGACTTATTAGGAAGCTGCAATCAATGGCTAGAATAGGTGGAAATGTCTTGGAATGGATAAAAACTTACTTAGAAGGAAGGGAACAGAGGGTTAGAGTAAGACACTCAGTGTCTGAATGGAGAAGAGTTAGTAGTGGAGTTCCACAGGGTTCAGTTTTAGGGCCACTTTTGCTCCTTGTATATGTAAATGACCTACCAGAGCGTGTAAATTCATTCATGAATATGTTTGCAGATGATGCAAAGATTGTGAAGAAAGTAAAAAACGAGAACAATGGTAGAGAACTTCAGGAGGATCTAAATAATCTGCATGAGTGGTCAGAAAAGTGGCTAATGAAATTCAATACCTCAAAATGTAAGGTAATGAGAATGGGTACAAGTGCAAGAAGGCCCAAGCTTGACTACTCGGTGGCTGGAGTACAACTTCAAGAGACAGAAAATGAGAGAGATCTAGGAGTAAACATACTGGCAGATTTGTCTCCAGAAATACATATAAATGGCGTAGTAAGGGCAGCATATGCATTCTTATCAAATGTAAGGGTAGCCTTCAGGCACATGGACAAGGAAATGTTCAGAAATATTTATGTAACCTATGTGAGGCCAAAACTCGAATATGCAGCCCCCTTTTGGAATCCGCACTTGAAAAAGCACATAGCTAAGCTTGAAAAAGTTCAAAGACATGCCACGAAACTGGTGCCAGAAATACGCAATCTCGGTTATGATGAGAGGCTGAGGGAATTAGACTTGCCATCACTCGAAGCTAGAAGAGTAAGGGGGGATATGGTGACAGTCTTTAAATTCCTTCATGGTTATGATAGAGTGGATAGGGATCGATATTTCGATATGGCTGGCTCTAGAACTAGAGGTCATAGTTTGAAGCTTCGGAAGAAAACTTGTTTGCAGGATGTAAGGAAATACTTTTTCAGTGTAAGAGTAGTTGATAATTGGAATTCGCTAAGCGAGGAGGTAGTTAATGCTATCTCAATCCATAGTTTTAAAGACAGGTATGATAAGTATCACTAAGTCTAAAAATGGAACCGATCAGGAGACGGGAAGATACGAGCTTTGGGCTCTTTCCCGCAAACACAATTAGGTAATCACAATTAGGTAATCACACACATACACACACACACACACACACACACACACATTGGATGTATATATTGTTTGTGAGAATATTTCTCCCGTCAGTTATTATTACTTTTTCTTTTAAATAACCTCTTTTTACATTATTGTGGATGCGCTCGTTCTTGTGTGTGTGTGTGTGTGTGTGTGTGTGTGTGTGTGTGTGTGTGTGTGTGTGTGTGTGTGTGTGTGTGTGCGTGCGTGCGTTACTGTTTATACTTTTATATCTGAAATTTCTTCAGTTTTACATAGGGGGAGGGCTTTGCACCCCTCCACACACCCATTTATTAGTTATGATGTATTTCCAAAAAGCATTTCCAAATAAACCCATTTTTGCATTATTAATGACAAAGTAGTTCAAATAACTTGAAGAATTTTTGATGTTATAATCTTTTATAATTTATTTAGTGTTTCATAGTTTTTGCATTGTTATTACTTTAATTATTTTTACAGTCTCTTTTCTATATGAATGAAATTCAATATTTTTAATGTTTATCACTTCTCCAAGTAATATTGGAATTGAAGTTAAAATGAAAAGCTAGTTTGAATTACCTTAAATCATATTCATTTTACTACTGAATAGCGGAATGGGACGATTGCTCTAGGCTGTTTGGGCGATGCCGTTTGGACGGTAAAGTTTTGTCACGACAGTTTGGCCATGAGTGTTAGGTTAGTTTCTGTTCGGTTTGGCTCGGTTTGGTCCCGAATTTATAAAAATTTCATAGCGTCAAAATGTTCGTCACTAAAATGGGCGTAGAACCCAAACAGTCGGTGCCAAATTGGCTTCGCTATACTTGACCAAACCCTGGAATTTGCTGTGGTAACAACTGTTGCCCTCTACCAAGGAGGGTCTTTAATTAACTCCTTAAGAAGATTCGTATATCTTCCATCATTCAGAAAAGGAGATGGTAGTAGCGTATCTAGTTGACCCTACTCACTTTAAACGTTTGGGGTCAGGGGTGGAGCAGTGAATTTGGGCTTTGAATGAAAGCATTGATCATGTTCGTGGGTTGATGGATACACGACCAGGCTACCATTCTAAAGAACCCCGAATTCGAATCCAGCTCATTCCGAAGCGAAAATTGGGAAAATTCTGAGATTGTCTAGACGGAGATGGTGACCGGGTAGTATTGATGTGCCTCCTAACGCCTTTCGACTTAACGGTGAAATGAGTACGCCAGTGGAGTACTGTCAGCTCAGGCAAGAGACTATGCTTGTATATACATTTCCTGCAGTTCTACGCACACACACACACACATTCACACACACACGCACACACACACACACACACACACACACACACACACACACACACACACACACACACACACACACACACACACACACACACACACACACACTCGGTGGCTGGAGTACAACTTCAAGAGACAGAAAATGAGAGAGATCTAGGAGTAAACATACTGGCAGATTTGTCTCCAGAAATACATATAAATGGCATAGTAAGGGCAGCATATGCATTCTTATCAAATGTAAGGGTAGCCTTCAGGCACATGGACAAGGAAATGTTCAGAAATATTTATGTAACCTATGTGAGGCCAAAACTCGAATATGCAGCCCCCTTTTGGAATCCGCACTTTGAACAAGTTCAAAGACATGCCACAAAACTGGTGCCAGAAATACGCAATCTCAGTTATGATGAGAGGCTGAGGGAATTAGACTTACCATCACTCGAAGCTAGAAGAGTGAGGGGGGATATGGTGACAGTCTTTAAATTCCTTCATGGTTATGATAGAGTGGATAGGGATCGATATTTTGATATGGCTGGCTCTAGAACTAGAGGTCATAGTTTGAAGCTTCGTAAGAAAACTTCTTTGCAGGATGTAAGGAAATACTTTTTCAGTGTAAGAGTAGTTGATAATTGGAATTCGCTAAGCGAGGAGGTAGTTAATGCTATCTCAATCCATAGTTTTAAGGACAGGTATGATAAGTATCACTAAGTCTAAAATGGAACCGATCAGGAGACGGGAAGATACGAGCTTTGGGCTCTTTCCCGTAAACACAATTAGGTAATCACAATTAGGTCATCACACACACACACATACTTAGAAGGACGGAAACAGAGGGTTAGAGTAAGACTCTCAGTGTCTGAATGGAGAAGAGTTAGTAGTGGAGTTCCACAGGGTTCAGTTTTAGGGCCACTTTTGTTCCTTGTATATGTAAATGACCTATCAGAGTCTGTAAACTTATTCATGAATATGTTTGCAGATGGTGCAAAGATTGTGAAGAGAGTAAGAAACGAGAACAATGGTAGAAAACTTCTGAAAGATCTAAATAGTCTGCATGAGTGGTCAGAAAAGTGGCTAATGAAATTCAATACCTCAAAAGGTAAGGTAATGAGAATGGGTACAAGCGCAAGAAGGCCAAAGCTTTACTACTCGGTGGCAGGAGTACAACTTCTTGAGACAGAGAATGAGAGAGTCCTAGGAGTAAACATACTGGCCGATTTGTCTCCAGAAATGCATATAAATGGCATAGTAAGGGCAACATATGCTTTCTTAGCAAATGTAAGGGTAGCTTTCAGGCACATGGACAAGGAAAAGTTCAGGATTAGTTCTGTAACCTGTGTGAGGCCAAATCTTGAATATGCAGCCCCCTTTTGGAATCCCCACTTAAAAAAGCACGTAGCTAAGCTGGAAAAAGTTTGAAGACATGCCGCGAAACTGGTGCTAGAAATGCGCAATCTCAGTTATGATGAGAGGCTGAGGGAATTAGACATATCATCACTCGAAGCTAGAAGATTGAGGGGGTATGGTGACAGTCTTTAAATTCCATTTTGATTATGATAGAGTGGATAGATATCGATATTTTGATATGGCTGGCAATAGAACTAGAGGTCACACTTTAAAGCTTCGTAAGAAAACTTCTTTGCAGGATGTAAGGAAATACTTTTTCAGTGTAAGAGTAGTTGATAATTGGAATTCGCTAAGCGAGGAGGTAGTTAATGCTATCTCAATCAATAGTTTTAAGGACAGGTATGATAAGTATCACCAAGTAGAAAATGGAACCGATCAGGAGATGGGAAGTTGCAAGCTTTGGGCTCTTTCCTGTAAACACAATTAGGTAATCACAATTAGGTAATCACACACTCACACACGCTTGTTAGTAAGTAGAAAATTCATACCGGCAGGAGACTGGGAGTTGCGATCATAGGACTCTTTCCCTTGAAAACAGTTAGGTAAATACACACGCTCCCACACAACATGGACACACACACACACACACACACACACACACACACACACACACACACACACACACACACACACACACACACACACACACACACACACACACACACACATGCACTCACACACTAGGAGGGATACGGCTCTGAACTATACACCAGTTTCCTTGAACAGCATAGTTTGCAAAGTTATGGAGAAACTACTAAGGAAACATATCTCTCTTTACTTGGAATCCTTCAACTTTTTGTCAGTGAGTCAACATGGCTTCAGAGAAGGTAGACCAACAGTAACAAACTTATTAGAATTTTATGATGTGGTAAGCCGAATCTTGCAGGAAACAGAGGGCTAGGCAGATTGCATATTCCTAGACTTCCAGAAAGCGTTTGACACTGTTCCACATGGGAGACTTATTACGAAGCTGCAAGCAATGGCTAGAATAGGTGGAAATGTCTTGGAATGGATGAAAACTTACTTAGAAGGAAGGGAACAGAGGGTTAGAGTAAGACACTCAGTGTCTGAATGGAGAAGAGTTAGTAGTGGAGTTCCACAGGGCTCAGTTTTAGGGCCACTTTTGTTCCTTGTATATGTAAATGACCTACCAGAGTCTGTAAATTCATTCAAGAATATGTTTGCAGATGATGCAAAGATTGTGAAGAAAGTAAAAAACGAGAACAATGGTAGAGAACTTCAGGAGGATCTAAATAGTCTGCATGAGTGGTCAGAAAAGTGGCTAATGAAATTCAGTACTTCAAAATGTAAGGTAATGAGAATGGGTACAAGTGCAAGAAGGCCCAAGCTTGACTACTCGGTGGCTGGAGTACAACTTCAAGAGGTAGAAAATGAGAGAGATCTAGGAGTAAACTTACTGGCAGATTTGTCTCCAGAAATACATATAAATGGCATAGTAAGGGCAGCATATGCATTCTTATCAAATGTAAGGGTAGCCTTCAGGCACATGGACGAGGAAATATTCAGAAATATTTATGTAACCTATGTGAGGCCAAAACTCGAATATGAAGCCCCCTTTTGGAATCCACACTTGAAAAAGCACTAGAACTAGAGGCCATAGTTTGAAGCTTCGTAAGAAAACTTCTTTGCAGAATGTAAGGAAATACTTTTTCAGTGTAAGAGTAGTTGATAATTGGAATTCGCTAAGCGAGGAGGTAGTTAATGCTATCTCAATCCATAGTTTTAAGGACAGGTATGATAAGTATCACTAAGTATAAAATGGAACCGATCAGGAGACGGGAAGATACGAGCTTTGGGCTCTTTCTCGCAAACACAATTAGGTAATTACTTATAGAGCTAATTGAGAATAGCATTGCTAAAATGAATAAGGCAATACTAAAACTGTGTAGGCCGACATTCTCTCGCACCTGTTAACTCAGTGTGAGAGGAGTTGCCATGTGATGAAGCGGTGGGAGTAAACCACCTGCGGCTATCGGGCCTCATTATAGAATATCCTTGCCCGCCTAACTTGTGGGTAACCGAGCAGGGTGGAAGGGGGGGGGAGACGTGGCAACCCTTTATTCCCAAGGAGCTGAGAGGAGCGATTGAGGTATGTGTAGATAGTGGTGAATGCGCGTTTCTTGGCTCGGCCACTCCCCTTAAGTGGGGTTTACACGGTCAAAAGGTTCGTTGAACGCGGTTCGACAGACAAGTGTTTTAAGTGATGTTCGAACATGTGAACGGGGTATTTGGTTGTCGAACACGTTTGTCGAACGTGTTCGACACCCAAATACCCCGTTCACACGTTCGAACATCACTTCAAACATTTGTCTGTCGAACCGCGTTCGACGAACCGTTTGACCGTATAAACCGCCCTTTACAAGGGGCAAGAAGGCATATATATATATATATATATATATATATATATATATATATATATATATATATATATATATATATATATATATATATATATATATTATATATATATATATATATATATATATATATATATATATATATATATATATATATATATATATATATATATATATATATATATATATATATATATATATATATATATATATATATATATATATATATATATATATATATATATATATATATAATAATTTCTACAGAATATTCATCGCCTTCAGAACCCCTCTTTCAATTTCCTCTTGTGGGAGTGCATGAGAAATAGCGCTGTGCAATAAAGGAAATGGAATTGCACCTACAAATACGAGAATCAAGAAAATACTTGAATAAATAACGGTATAAGGAAATGGCATTTCTCATGCTAAGTGTGTGTGTGTGTGTGTGTGTGTGTATATATATATATATATATATATATATATATATATATATATATATATATATATATATATATATATATATATATATATATATATATATATATATATATATATATATATATATATATATATATGTGTGTGTGTGTGTGTGTGTGTGTGTGTGTGTGTGTGTGTGTGTGTGTGTGTGTGTGTGTGTGTGATTATCTAATTGTGCTTACGGGAAAGAGCCCAAATCTCGGATCTTCCCGTCTCCGGATCGGTTCCATTTTGTACTTAGTGATACTTATAATACTTGTCCTTAAAACTATGGATTGATTTAGCATTAACTACCTCCTTGCTTAGCGAATTCCAATTATCAACTACTCTTATACTGAAAAAGTATTTCCTTACATCCTGCAAAGAAATTCTCTTACGATGCTGCAACTATGACCTCTAGTTCTAGAGCCCACCATATCAACATATCGATCCCTATCCACTTTGTCAAAACCATGAAGGAATTTAAAGACTGTCACCATATCCCCCTTCAAACTTCTAGCTTCTATTGATTGTAAGTCTAATTCCCTCAGCCTCTCATCATAACTGTGATTACGTATTTCTGGCACCAGTTTCGTGGCATGTCTTTGAACTTTTTCAAGCTTAGCTATGTGCTTTTTCTAGTGCGGATTCCAAAAGGGGGCTGCATATTCGAGTTTTGGCCTCACATAGGCTACATAAATATTTCTGAACATATCCTTGTCTATGTGCCTGAAGGCTACCCTTAAATTTGAGAAGAATGCATATGCTGCCCTTACTATGCCATTTATATGTATTTCTGGAGACAAATCTGCCAGTATATTTACGCCTACATGTTTCTCATTTTCTGCCTCTTGAAGTTGTACTCCTGCCACCGAGTAGTCAAGCTTGGGCGTTCTTGCACTTGTACCCATCCTCATTACCTTACCTTTTGAAATATTGAATTTCATTAGCCACTTTTCTGACCACTCATGCAGACTGTTTAGATCTTCCAGAAGTTTTCTACCACTGTTCTCGTTTCTTACTTTCTTCACAATCTTTGCAGTACTGCAAACATATTCATGAATGAATTTACACACTCTGGTAGGTTATTTACATATACAAGGAACAAAAGTAGCCCAATAACTGAACCCTGTGGAACTCCACTACTAACTCTTCTCCATTCAGACACTGAGTGTCTTACTCTAACCCTCTGTTCCCTTCCTTCTAAGCAAGTATTTATCCATTCCAAGACATTCCCACCTATTCTAGCCATTGCTTGCAGCTTCTTAATAAGTCTCCCGTATGGAACAGTGTCAAATGCTTTCTGGAAGTCTAGGAATATGCAATCTGCCTAGCCCTTTCTTTCTTGTAAGATTCGGCTTACCTCATCATAAAATTCTAATAAGTTTGTTACTGTTGATCTACCTTCTCTGAAGCCATGTTGTCTCACTAACAAAAAGTTGAAGGATTCCAAGTGAAGAGAGATATGTTTTTTAGTAGTTTCTCCATAACTTTGCAAACTATGCTGGTCAAGGAAACTGGTCTATAGTTTAGAGCAGTATCCCTCTTTCCCTTTTTGAAGATAGGTATCACGTTTGCTTGTTTCCAGCATATTGGAATCTTCCCTGACTCCAGTGACTTTTTAAATATGATACTTAGTGCCTCTGATATTGAGTTTGTGCATTTTTTAAGTACATGAGGGGATATATCATCAGGACCTGTAACTTTATGGACATCTAACTCCATCAGCACTTTGCATACCTCTGTGGCTGAAAGGTTGATGTTCTCTAATACTGGCCCATGAGTTCTTATCTCTGCAATCTGAGGGGATGGGGTATTTTCTACTGTAAATACTGACTGAAACTCCTTGTTCAATTCTTTGTAGACCTCTTCATCCGTCTCAGTGATGCTTCCATCCGCTCTCTTAAGCCTTAAAACCTGTTCTGTTACCTTCAGTTTTCCTCTGATAAAACTGTGGAAAAGCTTGAGATTTTCTTTAGCATTCCTTATGATGCCCCTTTCATAGTCTCTCTCTGCGTCTCTTCTTTTACTTAGATAATCATTTCTTGCCCTTTTGTAGGTTTGCCACTCATTTATGTTTTTTCTTCTCTTATACTTTTTCCAGCATTTGTCTCTCCACTCCTTAGCTCTTTTACACTCATTATCAAACCATTTCTCTCTGACATGAATTACACTTACTTTGGTGACAGGTATGTAGCAATCTACTATCTTCCGATATTTCTCACAAAAGATGTTGTACGTTTCTTGTACAGATTTATTGTAAAATAAGGG
>JAXCGZ010008521.1:17500-27500 GCA_037179515.1 Halocaridina rubra
TTAAGTCCACAAGACCCTCCATCTGTAGTATCGCAACGGTCGGTTGTTGCCTTAGCCAACCTACTCTCTCTCTCTCTCTCTCTCTCTCTCTCTCTCTCTCTCTATATATATATATATATATATATATATATATATATATATATATATATATATATATATATATCACCGTTTGTATGCGTGACAATTAGTCCCCATTCGAATGGGGATGGACGCAGACACGTTAAAGGTGTGAAGGGAGGAGTTAATGGTCGATGACCTTCTTATAACTCCTGTGCATTGGGATTGAAGTCGCGTTACTCGCACTCCGTCGCTGAGCCACCTGCTCAAGAAAATTATTCCCAAGAAATCATCTCTTTATCTATCTATATATCTATCAATCTCTCTGTCTAGCCATATATGTCTCGCTATCTATCTATCTATCTATCAGTTTGCATATCCGTCTATTTATATATCTAAATGTCTATGTTATTATTTATCTCTCGGTCTATATAGCTGTCTATATCTATCTATCCATCAGTCTGTGTATTTGTCTGTCTAACTATCTGTCTGTCTATCTATCTATATCTGTCTCTCTATCAGTCTTTGTATCTCTGTTTATATGTCTGTCTATTTATCTCTCTGTTTATTTATTTATCTATTTATCAATCTATCTATTAATCTGTGTATCTGTCTGTCTATCTTTATATCTATCTATCAATTTCTATCAATATTTCATGCTATCTGCCTGTGTATCTGTTTATTTATATATCTGTCTATCTATTTGTGTATCTGTCTATCTATCTGTGCATCTTCCTATCAATCTATCTATCTAACTATCTGTATATCTATCTATCCATCTGTCTATGAGTCCGTGTAACTGTTTATCTACCTAGCTGTCTATCTATATCTCTGGATCTATCTGTCTAACATCTATATGTCTTTCTTTCTATATGTCCAGCTATCTAAGTTCTATCTTTCTATCTATCTATACACATACACACACATTTACACATCGTTGTTATTATTTTTTTCCTCGATCCTTCCCCATCGAATTCTCAGAAATTTCTAATGAACCCAACCACTACAGAAAAAAATATCCATCAAATGAGAATCTCTCTCTCTCTCTCTCTCTCTCTCTCTCTCTCTCTCTCTCTCTCTCTCTCTCTCTCTCTCTCTCTCTCTCTCTCTCTCTCTCTCTCTCTCTCTCACACACACACACACACACACACACACACACACACACACACACACACACACACACACACACACACACATATCAAGTTCTTTTATAATATTTATGATATGCTGATATTTCCACTTATATATGTATATATATATATATATATATATATATATATATATATATATATATATATATATATATATATATATATATATATATATATGTATATATATATATATATATATATATATATATATATATATATATATATATATATATATATATATATATATATATATATATAGTGTGTATATATATATATATATATATAGTGTGTATATATATATATATATATATATATATATATATATATATATATATATATATATATATATATATATATATATATATATATATATATATATATAAATATATATATATATATATATATATATATATATATATATATATATATATATATATATATAATATATATATATATATATATATATATATATATATATATATATAATATATATATATATATATATATATATATATATATATATATATATATATATATATATATATATATATTGGTAGGGCCCAGAAGTTTTCCCCTATGACCCTGATTGTGTGTAATTACCTAATTGCAATTATCTAATTGTGTTTACGGGATAGAGCCCAAAGCTCGTATCTTCCCGTCTCCTGATCGGGTCCATTTTATATTTAGTGATACTTATCATACCTGTTCTTAAAACTATTGATTGAGATAGCATTAACTACCTCCTCGCTTAGCGAATTCCAGTTATCAACTACTCTTACACTGAAAAAGTATTTCCTTACATCCTGCAAAGAAGTTTTCTTACGAAGCTTCAAACTATGACCTCTAGTTCTAGAGCATGCCATATCAAAATATCGAGCCCTATCCACTCTATCATAACCATGAAGGAATTTAAAGACTGTCACCATATCCCTCCTCAATCTTCTAGCTTCGAGTAATGGTAAGTCTAATTCCCTCAGCCTCTCATCATAACTGTGATTGCGTATTTCTGGCACCAGTTTCGTTGCATGTCTTTGAACTTTTTCAAGCTTAGCTATGTGCTTTTTCAAGTGCGGATTCCAAAAGGGGGCTGCATATTCGAGTTTTGGCCTCACATACGTTACATAAATATTTCTGAACCTTTCCTTTTCCATGTGCCTGAAGGCTACCCTTACATTTGATAAGAATGCATATGCTGCCCTTACTATGCCATTTATATGTATTCCTGGAGACAAATCTGCCAGTATGTTTACTCCTAGATCTCTCTCATTTTCTGTCTCTTGAAGTTGTACTCCAGCTACAGAGTAGTCAAGCTTGGGCCTTCTTGCACTTGTACCCATTCTCATTACCTTACATTTTGAAGTATTGAATTTCATTAGCCACTTTTCTGACCACTCATGCAGACTATTTAGATCTTCCTGAAGTTCTCTACCATTGTGCTTGTTTTTTACATTCTTCACAATCTTTGCATCATCTACAAACATATTCATGAATGAATTTACAGACTCTGGTTGATCATTTACATATACAAGGAACAAAAGTGGCCCTAAAACTGTGTGTGCGTGTATGTGTGATTACCTAATTGTGATTACCTAATTGTGTTTACGGGAAAGAGCCCAAAGCTCGTATCTTCCCGTCTCCTGATCGGTTCCATTTTAGACTTAGTGATACTTATCGTACCTGTCCTTAAAACTATGGATTGAGATAGCATTAACTACCTCCTCGCTTAGCCAATTCCAATTATCAACTACTCTTACACTGAAAAAGTATTTCCTTACATCCTGCAAAGAAGTTTTCTTACGAAGCTTCAAACTGTGACCTCTAGTTCTAGAGCCAGCCATATCGAAATATCGATCCCTATCCACTCTATCATAACCATGAAGGAATTTAAAGACTGTCACCATATCCCCCCTTACTCTTCTAGCTTCGAGTGATGGCAAGTCTAATTCCCTCAGCCTCTCATCATAACCGAGATTGCGTATTTCTGGCACCAGTTTCGTGGCATGTCTTTGAACTTTTTCAAGCTTAGCTATGTGCTTTTTCAAGTGCGGATTCCAAAAGGGGGCTGCATATTCGAGTTTTGGCCTCACATAGGTTACATAAATATTTCTGAACATTTCCTTGTCCATGTGCCTGAAGGCTACCCTTACATTTGATAAGAATGCATATGCTGCCCTTACTACGCCATTTATATGTATTTCTGGAGACAAATCTGCCAGTATGTTTACTCCTAGATCTCTCTCATTTTCTGTCTTTTGAAGTTGTACTCCAGCCACCGAGTAGTAAAGCTTGGGCCTTCTTGCACTTGTACCCATTCTCATTACCTTACATTTTGAGGTATTGAATTTCATTAGCCACTTTTCTGACCACTCATGCAGATTATTTAGATCCTCCTGAAGTTCTCTACCATTGTTCTCGTTTTTTACTTTCTTCACAATCTTTGCATCATCTGCAAACATATTCATGAATGAATTTACAGACTCTGGTAGGTCATTTACATATACAAGGAACAAAAGTGGCTCTAAAACTGAACCCTGTGGAACTCCACTACTAATTCTTCTCCATTCAGACACTGTCTTACTCTAACCCTCTGTTCCCTTCCTTCTAAGTAAGTTTTTATCCATTCCAAAACATTTCCACCTATTCTAGCCATTGATTGCAGCTTCCTAATAAGTCTCCCATATGGAACAGTGTCAAACGCTCTCTGGAAGTCTAGGAATATGCAATCTGCCCAGCCCTCTCGTTCCTGTGTGATTACCTAATTGTGATTACCTAATTGTGTTTACGGGAAAGAGCCCAAAGCTCGTATCTTCCCGTCTCCTGATCGGTTCCATTTTATACTTAGTGATGTGTGATTACCTAATTGTGAGTGTGTGTGTGTGTGTGTGTGTGTGTGTGTGTGTGTGTGTGTGTGTGTGTGTGTGTGTGTGTGTGTGTGTTGTCCCTTAAGCTGTAACCAGGGAACTGAATATTTCTCATACACATGTTAGCCAAAATTCAGATCACACTTATTCATCCTTTGTTAGGAAGAGAATGTGATCGGTTTTACGTCACAGATCCCTTGTCTACCAAGGACTAGGACGGTGTCTCCGAGCGAAAGACTTTGGTTTTGGCAAGTGTGACCGTTACTCTGAGTGAATGCCCTTTCTAACCTTAGACCGGAGCGGGCCGCATGCCTTAGACCTGACGAATCAGAGTTGAGAACGTTACCATTTGAGCGCGGTGGACACGCTCTTAGAAGAGAAAGAACAGCTTTGGCACCTCTATTTTGGCGTGGCCCTTCTTACACTAAGCTAAGCTGACCTAACCCAGCCTTAGCATGCAATAAAGAGAGGCCTGGCTCTTCCCTGGTTTGACCTTTGTCTCGGATCAAGTTACGTATATAGCTAGCCACCTTATTTCTAAATTCCTACGCGCATCTCTCTCTCCTGGATGGCAAGCTCTCTACTCTTAATATTTCGTGGAATTAAACTAGATGAGTCATGATTTTAATCATCATTATAATCACCATCATCATAAAGACAAATTTATTCATGACATCATTATTTTTCTTTCCGGAATATTATAAGAAACTCCAGCCGTGGCTTGATTCCCTGGTCTGCCATTAACAAATTTATGTTTTATATCTTTGTCTCATTTATTCTCTTTTTAAGGAGCATCTTCTATGCAAATGATCTTACACAGAACGTGAGGAATTTTTTATTTTTTTTATTTACCTCTTTAAGGCGGATCTGTAAGTTTGTATGTGTTTGTTAGTTTGTTTTATTTGAAGGCTACAGGAGTAGTTTTGCCAAAGTGAGAATTTGAGCTCAGAAAGATGTTGTACTGATGCTGTTGAAAATCCGCATCATGTAATGTCATGCTCATAGAGCATGCCTAGAATGACAGGTACTACCTGCTCACGAAGGATACCTCTCTCTCTCTCTCTCTCTCTCTCTCTCTCTCTCTCTCTCTCTCTCTCTCTCTCTCTCTCTCTCTCTTTTCACACAGAGTATTGATTTAGTGCAGAATGTATAGAAAATCTTTACAAACTCTGGAGGATGATTACTTCGTCGAGGCTTCTCATAAAGAATAACTACTTTCTTTAATCTCAATGTGACATGAAATCTGGGGACAGTATAATAACTTTTGTTGATCACATAAAGAGGAATATGTTGGCGAATGTGGATGAGAGAGAGAGAGAGAGAGAGAGAGAGAGAGAGAGAGAGAGAGAGAGAGAGAGAGAGAGAGAGAGAGAGAGAGAGAGAGAGAGAGAGAGAGAGAGAGAGAGAGAGAGAATTGTAAGCGGACCTCTCAATGCGTTACACTAGTGTTAATATGAAGGTGAGGTCGTCTTGCGTCTCCCTCTTAAAGGATGTTTATAATAAGCATTTCCCCTCTCATTCTTCTATTCCTTCCCCATTTTTCCTTCCCCTCTCTTTCTTATATCTCATCCCCTTCCCATGCCTTGACTTTGCTATGTACCCTCCGCCCTCTCTGTTTTTGTTTGGGAAAGATGAGAAAATATTGGTTACTGCTGGGGATATTTTTCTTGCAGGAGTTGAGGGGAGGTCTCTCTCTCTCTCTCTCTCTCTCTCTCTCTCTCTCTCTCTCTCTCTCTCTCTCTCTCTCTCTCTCTCTCTTCTCTCTCTCTCTCTCTCTCGTAATAATACAAACTTCTCTTTTCGTAGGCTTATAATTGACGTAAGCTATAATTAGTTTTTTTTTTTTTAATATATTTGGGTTAGTAATTTTGAATGTCGCTGTAAATCATTTCTAAGACAAGTTTTCATTAACTGGAGTGGAACCAGACCTTTCTTTTGGACAAATAGTTGCTGCTCATTAAGAACTAATTATTCTCATTGTAAGGAAACAAATATGGAAATGATGCCGATAATAACGATCCTGTATCTAGTGGCATACTTGCTACTTTATTATTAACATTATTGTTAACATTTTTATTACAGCATTATTATTTTCTATGAAAGCTACATTGAATTTAACTATATGTATAACTCTCTTATTTATTAGTTTAATTACATGTCTACTTATAAGTTACTATTAATGTTGAATAACCATTGTACAAAATGGAAATAAATGTTTGTTTGTTTGTTTGTTTGTTTGTTCTTGCACATGCCCTCTCTTCACGGCAAGAGCCCCTACTGTATTTTCCCCCTACTCGCTGAAACCCCTTCCATCAGAACCCCTTAACTATAGAAAATAAAAATAAAAATATCTCAAGAACCTTTAAAAGATTTTGAAAATCGTGTTTGGTGCAGAACTTCTGCCCTAGAACTCAAAGTTTAAAAAGTGAGGCGCTCGACAAACTCAGTTTTCGAACCCACCACTGTGCGCAAGGAATAACCTCCAGGCTTCAGTTTCCCTGCTCCAGTCAGTCTTTGTCCGCTCCTATTCGAATTAGGACTAAAGGGCGGGTTACACTGTCAAACGGTTCGTCGAACGCGGTTCGACATACAGGTGTTTGAAGTGATCTTCGAACGTGTGAACGGGGTATTTTGTTGTCGAATACATTCGACAAACGTGTTCGACAACCAAATACCCCGTTCACACGTTCGAACATCACTTCAAACACTTGTCTGTCGAAGCACGTTTGACGAACCGTGTGACCATATAAACCCCCCTTTAAGGGGGATTTACACGGTCAAACGGTTCGTCGAACGCGGTTCGACAGACAAGTGTTTGAAGTGATGTTCGAACGTGTGAATGGGGTATTTGGTTGTCGAACACGTTTGTCGAACGTATTCGACAATCAAATACCCCGTTCACTCGTTCGAACATCACTTCAAATACTTGTCTGTCGAACTGCGTTCGACGAACCGTTTGACCGTGTAAACCGCCCTTAAGTGTGACGCATTACAAACTTGGTTGCTCTAGAAACCCGCTAATTAATAGCTAAGCATGACAAACGGGTTTCGATCCCTACGCGGGGCGTTAGAAGTGCCTTCCAGTCTTCATTTCCCCAGTTCAGGCTAGTGTATGTCCACCCTCCATTCGAATGGGGACTAATGGCAAAAACTTATAAAAATGGTTGATCCAAAAACCATTTAACGCTTTTTAACCGATTTTCTTCTCATATAATCGAATCTGCCTATCCCCATCAAGGATTTATACTTGTTGATCATTTTTGTGCATTTCCATTTTTTACTCATTTTCATCTTAACAGGTAAAATGAATGTATCATTAAATACACAGCTATTACTAAATCAGAATTAATCAATTGCATCTATTGGAGACGCTCTCTCTATACACTTTTGAGTGGGAATATTTACGCCTTGTATAAATCTTGTGTAAATCATGCATTCCTCTCTGATGCTGTTTTGACACACACACACACACACACACACACACACACACACACACACACACACACACACACACACACACACACACACACACACACACACACACACTATATATATATATATATATATATATATATATATATATATATATATATATATATATATATATATATATATATATATATATATATATATATATATATTGAAAACATAAAGATATTAATATCTTTCCTTTTATCTCTTTAATTTCAGCTGCAGCTCCGCTTCTTACTTACCGCTTCATTGAACAGACGCTTCAGCCCGGTCCAGCCGTGTCCTTGAAGTGTATCGCAACAGGCACTCCCACGCCCCACATTACCTGGACTCTGGACGGATTCCCATTGCCCCATTCCCACAGGTAAGTGCCAATCTGGTTCCGTTTTACATGGCTCTGATAGGTAAGAACGAAAACTGGGATGGAATCTTTACAGATGCAAATATTAGCATTATTTTGGAAGAATTGCTGCTTTATTTAGAGTGTCAAATTAGTACCAAATTGCCGATTTCCATTTTGTCAAATCCATTTTGCCGATTCTCAGTTTGCCGACTCGCATACTAATCAATGTAACTATCTACCACATAACCTAGCCAAACCTAATATTACCCAACCTAACCTATATCAATCCCTGCAATCACCTAGAGTCTATTTAGATTGTTAGGTGTCGGCAATATAGGATTCGGCAATTTGAGAATGCGATATATGGGAATTGGAAATTTGGGAATCGGCAAATTAGGAATATGCAAACTGGGAATCGGCAATTTTGGAATCGGCAAACTGAGAATCAGCAGTATGGGATTCGTCAAACTGGAATTCTGCCATAGAATCGTGTATTAAAATTTGACTGAGTACAGTCGGTAAAGTTGCAGTTAAATATGTGTTAAATTAGATATGAATTTCCAATTCAGGGTCAATTTGAGAATCTCTCTCTCTCTCTCTCTCTCTCTCTCTCTCTCTCTCTCTCTCTCTCTCTCTCTCTCTCTCTCTCTCTCTCTCTCTCTTTGTCTTCTCTATCTATTGCTCTTTCTTAGATTTTTTTTTCACTCGACCATTCATTAGTTTGATTTATTTTATGTGTATATATAGGTGTATGTGTGTGTGCTTGTGTGCGCTCACGTACATGATACCTCAGTATCATATTTCCATATTATGATACAGATTAATCAAATGTTGTTCATTAATAAGTGAATGGTAACTCACGTGGTTGTGGAGCCAAGTAATACTCAACTCTATGGTGCTCGTGGATATAGCTCATAATCACATGCATATTTCCTTCATGGTGTTTGCTTACATACAAATATTTGGAAATTTGATTAATGGACTTTCCTTTTTTTTTTTTTTTTTTGTGACGTGGATTCAAAACGAGAATGGAGATAAATAAATATTCCCCTAAATTAGGATATTTCCAAAATGTGTCGGATATCAAATTCAGTCTATTTTTCTAATGAAATAATAGCAGTTTATCATCATTATTATTATTATTATTATTATTAGTAGTAGTAGTAGTAGTATTATCATTATTATTATTATTATTATTATTATTATTATTATTATTGTTATTATTATTATTATAATTATTATTATTACTATTATTATTATTATCATTATTATTATTATTATTATTATTATTATTATTATTATTATTATTATTATTATTATTATTATTATTATTATCATTATCTATTATTATTATTATTATTATTATTATTATTATTATTATTATTATTATTATTATTTCTGTTGTTGTTGTTGTTGTTGTTTTTATTATTATTTTTATTATTATTACTATTATTATTATTATTATTATTATTATTATTATTATTATTATTATTATTATCATTATTATTATTATTATTATTATTATTATTATTATTATTATTATTATTATTATTATTACATCTGTTTCTATTGTTTTTATTGTTGTACACTTATCATCATTGTAGTTTGTGTTATAATTTATTATTAATGCTACTATTATTATATTTGATATTATTGTGGGGCGGGCACAATATCAAAGAATAGCCTCACCGTATTCCCTGCGTGTCGTAAGAGGCGACTAAAAGTGGACGGGGAGGGGGGACTAGAAATCCCCCCCTTGTATCAACCTCCTGCGAGACGTCAAAGAAGAAGGGGAGTAGAGGGGAGAATAACTTCTCCCCAAACTCTAGTTTTGGGGTGTCTAAATGTGCGTGGTTGTAGTACGATAGAGAGCAAAAGATGTGAGATTGGATATATGTTTGGTAAGAGGAGGATGGATGTATTGGCATTGTGTGAGACGAAGATGAAAGGAAAAGGAGAAGTGGCATTTGGTGATGTGACGGGTAGGGTGTCTGGGGTTGAAAGGGGGAGAGCGAGAGAAGGTGTGGCATTATTGCTGAGTGAATGGATGGTAAATCAGGTAGTGGAATGGAAAGAAGTGTCATCTAGGCTGATGTGGGTGAGGGCTAGGATAGGAA